>NW_021026971.1:886179-949814 GCF_004153795.1 Camellia sinensis
ACTTTCAAACCTTGAACTGGAATTTTGAATGTTCAACGGTCAACCACAAAGGAGGCCCGTGTGGCCAGATTTGAAGCAGCCCTCGAACAAGAGGCAAGAAAGTCAGATCAAGAAGGTCAGACGTCGTCAAAAGAAGCTTGCAAAGCTAGATCAGAAGCACCCCTCAAGCTAGGGGCAAAGATGTCAAATGTACTTGAAAAGTCAAAAATTGGGATGCTTCTCAAGCTAACGAAGATTGGCAAGAATGCCAAATCCCAGAAGGGAGGAAAGAAGAAAGTTTTGCTGAAGGACAACCGAGTTCCTATCCACAATACTAAGGGCAAGTTCAGCCCCCCCATTGGATGGACTCCTACATGATCGGCGAACAACCACCACTCTCCTAAATTCAAATGGCTTCGAGATCTTAAAACCATTTGACGTGGACTAAGCTACATTTTTACCCTTGAGAGGCTCGCTGGGCCGAAAACCCAGAGGGGCGACCCAAGCAAAAGTTAGAGCAAGAAAAGAAAGAAAAAAAAAGAAGAAAATGAAAAGAAAAGAAAAGTGCAAAGAAATAAGAAAAAAATAGAAAAGAAATGAAAAGAAAAGAAGAAAATAGAAAAGAAAAGAAAAGAAAAGAAAAACATAGCTCGCAAGGTTGAAAACCCGGAAGGGCGGCCTTGGCAAAAGTTAGAGCGCAAAAGGAGAGGTTAAATACCCGAGTGTGCCTTAACCCAGAACTACGTAAGGCTTGATTCCCATGTTTGGGATACGTAGGCAACTTCATTATGAAGTCTAGCCATAAACACTTCCAAATCGACTATGTCCACGTAATGGTTTTGATCATCTTTGTCTTCTCTCAATCCGAGAGTTCGGTTGTGATCTTCACTATAAAAACTGGTTACAGTGTGCTGCGATGCTATTCAAACAAGGGGCAACTTTCTGTTGCCGTACAGTGCGCTTTGGTGACATTCAGACTAGAGGTAACTTTCAGTTGCCACGCAGTGCCATTCAGACAAGGGGCAATTTTCCCTTGTTTTGGATCTGAGGTTGTGCATCTCAAGAGTAGGTTCCGTGCTTGTTGAGTAGTGGCTATTTGCAAAAATAGTTTTTGAGAATTTTTACTGAGGTTAACTAATTCTCTCCAAAATTATTCCAATTTTTCAAAACTGGACCACTTCTTGGACCCAAAAAAGGAAAATTTTCAGTGCTCATAACCTAACTTGCATGATTTTAAATCAGAAAGTTGAACAAATATGTTAATCTAACTCTCATATTGGTCAAACTTGTTTTAGTAGAAAGCCAAAACAAAAAATAGTCAAAATGATGAACTAGGGGCACAGTTGAGTTAGGTGTTCTATCTTTCCCCCATTGTTAACATACTTGCCAGAAATGGCACTCTACTTGCCAGAAAGGGCATTCTACCTGCCAGGAAAGGGGGGCACAGCTGAAGCTATCAGCAAATGGCCGAAAACTCTCTCATCCTCCAAGCAGCAAAGTATCAAGCTAAGTGCGAGGCACGAATCGGAATGGATCAAGATATTCCACTCCCTTATCTGGACAGATCTCATCACGTCCAAACTCCCCAGCAGAGCATCGTCAACCGATGTCAGCTGCAGATCTGCTACTTGTCCAGTTGTAGCACAGCCCCTCTTTGGGAGAAACTCACTGTTGTGAACAAGATTGAGAATCTGGTAGAATACCAGGGGCAAGAGCCCATAATTTCCAGCTTATCCATCAACCACCCAGGGGAGGGATGAAAAAAATGAGAGATTGAAGAATAGAGAGATGTGAGCTGAGAGAAAAAGTGAGAAAATGGCTTTTTCAAAAAAACAGAGCCTGAGAGCCGAGTGATGTGAGAATCACAAATTAGAAAGGGTAGGAAATAATACCCGGAGAAACTGGCTCCTCGTGCACTGAGAGGTCTCTCGTCTTTGTAATATGTCTGTGTGTCATGTCTTTTGTTTTGTTCGTCTCGATTCTTGCTTTAAGTCATTCCGAGCGTGTCTCAATGTGTTTAGGGTGTTTACTTTTGTTTTCCTTTGTTGAGTCGTGATGCGCTGTGTCCATTCGTAGACTCAATACCTAGTTAAGAATTCATTTTCAATTTCGATTTCAAAATAAAATCGTTTTGTGCTCAGAATGCTGTGCCATTCTCTACATTTGTACAAAATAGTATTTGTTCTTTCATAAAACCGCAGGGTTCAACCCAGGTTATGTCAGAACAGTAAAACCAGGACCTATTTGAAGCTATATGGGTTCCAGACTACAAAGCAAAAGAAAAGAGGAAAAATGTCGGGTATCTGAGTTTGTTTCAACTTCAATAAGTTCCGAGACTACATTCTGTGTGTACCTCTTCAAGTCTTGCCAATGCTCCGAAGTATAAGTGTGCCTCTACCTCAAGCTCAAGATCAAGTCTGCTTTAAGCCAGAATGGCAATCAGAAGTGCTTTCCTCGAGTACCGTTTCGTGCTAGGGACATCTTGGCCGTGTCTGCAATGAGTTTCTAGGAGACCAACTGCGATGGTGGAATCTAGAGTTCTAATGGCTGATGCCTAGAACGTAGGGATTTCCGGGACTAAAATCTGGTTTAAAATACCCAGGAGTGTATCCCCGGCTTGAAATCTGTATGGAAGCCCCATAGGTTGAAATAGCGTGTATGCACCTCAATTCTGGATACTGAACCAACCTAGTCTGTCACCCTGTTGGAGAATAGGGAAAGTTGTGAATATGATCAGGAAGAAAGGTAGCATCCAAAGTGTTCTACGTAAAGAACCCTTGTCAACATTTCAGAACCTTTGTACTGTGATTTGAAGGTAAAGTGTTCAAAGAGCACAAGGGGAGATCCTCATCGGAGAAGAGTGGTTCACCGCCACTCACCTCATGAGGTGCTTTCTAAAGCGCTGCTTTGTCCATTTATTGCTTTCCTTAAGCATCATGCATTGTAATGCATTGTACCTATCAAGTTTCTTTCTCATTTCATGCACAATATTGTATGTACGGTTCATTCAAAGAAGTTCCGTTTTAAGATCATTTATTTAGTGTATCAATCACACTTCATTCATTTAGTATATCAATCATACTTTGTTCACTTAGTGCATCTATCACACTTTGTGTTCATTTTTAGTATATCAATCATACTCTGCTCACATTGTGCATCTTTCACACTTTGTGTTCACCTTTAGTATATCAATCATACTTGTTCACTAAGTGCATCTATCACACTTTGTGTTCACATTTAGTATATCTATCATACTCTGTTCACTAAGTGCATCTATCACACTTCGTGTTTACCTTTAGTGTATCCATCATACTTGTTCACTAAGTGCATTTATCACACATTGTGTTCACCTTTAGTATATCTATCATACCTATTCACTAAGTGCATCTATCACACTTCGTGTTCACATTTAGTATATCTATCATACTTTGTTCACTAGGTGCATCTATCACACTTCGTGTTCACCTTTAGTATATCCATCATACTTGTTCACTAAGTGCATTTATCACACTTCATGTTCACCTTTAGTATATCTATCATACTTTGTTCACTAAGTGCATCTATCACACTTTGTGTTCACATTTATTATATCAATCATACTTTGTTCACTTGGTGCATCTATCACACTTTGTGTCCATGTTTAGTGTATCAATCACACTTCATCACCTTTTGTGTATCCATCACACTTTGTTCGCTTAGTGCGTCTAGTACACTTTGCGTTCACCCTTGTGTATCTATCACACGCTCACCTAGTGTATCCATCACACTTTGCTTCATATAGTGTATCCATCACACTCGCTTCACTTTGTGTATTTATCACACGCTTACCTAATGCATCTATTACACTTTGTTCACTTTGTGTATCTATCACACTATACTTACTTTGAGTATCTATCACACGTGCTCACTTTTGTGTATCTATTACACTTTACTTGCTTTGTGTATCTATCACACGCTCGCTTTGTGTATCTATCACACTATGCTCACTTAGTGTATCTATCGCACATGCTTGCTCACTTTGTATATCTATCGCACATGTTTGTGAAGATTTCACAATTTTCAAACCGGCTTTGCGTAGCGTATAAGTCCAATTATCAGAATCTTCCTACATATCATTTGCATCCTGCCCTTGAACTACACTGGTTTGATTCCTAGCAAAGGGATACGTAGGCAGCCTGCGGGCACAACCATTTATTTATCGGTATTTTGTTTGTTTCTCCAAGTCTTCGGCCTTGTCAAAAATGGGTCGTCTCTAGGCTTTGACATTCACTCACGTCACTTCTTGACTTCCGAGTTCTATCAAAGAGGGGCAACTGTAGACACCCCATTTTTGACCGCCCTCAAGACTTGGGCGTTACTGATGGTTTACTTGGCGGAGAAAGGTGTGCAGGGCAAAGGTTCAGTTTCTTCGGCAAGGAGAGAGACAAATCTCAACTTCACACCCCATTTTGGACCAAAGTTATTTTGGAGGGTTTTTAGACCTTAGAACCCTCTCTTTCAAAACATTTTTGAAATAAAGTTTCTACAATGTTCCGAGGCTCACATTTTTTCAAATGATGCGCTTTTCGATAAACTGAGTAAGGACAAAGTGGAAATGAATAAAAGAGAGATGAAATCTTTAAAAAATCTTTCAAAACACCATTCTTAGGGGTTTGAAGTTGAAGAAAGAAGGGGAAGAGAGAAGAAACCAAGTTGGAGAAGAAGATAGGCAAGAATCGCTAAGAGAAGGACGAGCAGTTCTCGCTAAATCAAGCTTATCTGTCTATACAAAAAAAATTAAGATATGAGGCCACCACCGTTGGAAATCTTACTTCCGGGGATTCATTTTTCACTCAAGAATCTCCAAAGGACAAGTTCGGGTGGGGGAGATATGGTTGGTTGAAGTCCGTTTGGACCGAATCTGCGCGGCTTCACGGAAACTGGCATAACTTTTTGCACAGGAGGAATTTTGATGCAAGGTTTGCAGCATTGGAAAGCTAACTTCTGGGGCTTCATTCTAGGAGGTGGCCGGCCACTTTGACCCTTTTGACCTGGTCAGTCGGCCACCTGAACTGGTCGGCCAGCCACTTGCCTGGTCGGTTGACCACTTTGGCCCGGCCATTCTTGTCCCTGTGAGTGTATTCCAGCTGTGCCAACTATTTTCCATTGGATCCACTGTCCGAGATTTTGCCTCTTGTTTTGGTCCATTCAAATTGGTTTCCCCCCCCCCCCCTTTTTGATTTCAAAATAAGCTTAGCCTCTCTCCTTCTATATAACACACTCCACCTCCATTGTTAAGGGTTAGAAGCTTTTGGGCTAGAATTATACATACATCTCCATATATCTCTCTCTTTTGGTGCTAAAAGTCCATATTTCTTGCATATTTGCACTACAACCCATAGCACAACACCTCCACTACTCATTCCAGCACCTTGGAGGCCATTTGCAAAGGTTAAAAACTCAGAAATTTGGACCAAAAGCTGCTGGAAAGCTTCTTTTCAAGGGTGAGTCCCTATTTCTCCTTTTCTTGCCTTATTTTGCATGATTGGTTAGCCTTATTTGCAAGTATTTTTGGGTTCCAACCTGAACTTTAAATAGTCATATTTTCAGCTCCTCTTCATGTTTGATCAAGGACTTTTTGCTGTTTGAGGCCTTCTCCTCACCCTTTGTGTTTAATCTCTCTTTTATGCCCATTTTTGCATGATATTTTAGGCTTATTTGTGAGCTGTTTTGGACTTGGTCATAAACTGTGAAATGTCTTTTTTTGAGCCTCTCTTCAACTTTGTTGAAGGTCTCTCCTCTGTTTGAGGTCAGTTGCTACCACTTGCCTCTTTATCCCTCTTTTATGGCTATTTCTTGCATGATATGTTAGCCCTGTTTTTAAGCATTTTTGGGCTTTGAGACAAACTGTAAAGTGCTTCATTTTGAGCCCCTATTCAACTTTTTTGAAGGGCTCTTCACTGTTTGGGGCCAACTTCTGTCCCTTGTCTCTATCCTCTCTTTTAGGGCCATTTTTGTATGATAGATTAGCCCTATTTGTGTTCACTTTTGAGATCTGTTATAAACTGGAAAAAGTCTCATTTTGATATCATGTTCATGTTTGATTAAGGTAATTTTCTTGTTTAAGGTCATATGCTTCCTTGTATGCTTGATTGTCCCTTATTTTGAGCCTCACACCTAAGCTCTTGTTGCATGCTTGGTTTGGCCTTCTAGCCACTGAAATCCACTGTTTTGAGCCCCTCTCTTTCTCTTTTTTGGTGGCCTTTTTGGCCTTCCAAAGAGACCCTACCTTGCATGCATTGAAGTCACTTTCCAGGGTCAATTTGGTGAGTTTTAGGACTACCATATTTGATTTTTATAGTTGTTTATGCCATGCTAAGTGTCTACCTTGCATGTGCTTAATAACTCCTTGCATGGCCCTCTAAAGGAGCTCATTATTTTTGCATACCATGGTTGCATATCAGTGGTTATTTGGGCCTATTTTCACATGATTTATTCACTGATTTTTGCTGGTTTGGTGAGATTACATTTTCTTCATATACTTGCCATGTAAACCATGTTTGCTAGTTAAGATTGCATGCTATTTTTGTCCACCGAGCTAGCATCTTTTGGCCATGCTTTGAACTAGAAATGTTCATGTTTTGGGACTGTCTTGGCTCTGTCTTCATGCTTCATGATCAAATAATGCATGCTTTGCATAGCTATAAGTCATTACATGTGCCTAGTTTCGAGTTTCGGGTTTCATCTCATGCATCGGGTGCCATCTTTCCATGTTTCGGGGCTGTTTAGCATCATATTTCAGCGCTGGAATTACATGCTTGTATGCCATATTTCATGCCTTGCCATGCCTTGCTAGAGTTGCATACTATGCCGTAGGTTCGGTCCTCGGTTTGCGTGCATACGTGCACGTGTTTCGAGAGTCTCATTTTCATCTAATGGCTACTGATGAGAGTGTGGCTGAGGTCCACTCATGTTAGCGTAAGTCCATTATGCATTGTGTATGCTAGGTTGTATGTTAGAGCATTGTGTATGCATCGTTACATCGTGCATTGTGTATGCCATTTCATAACATTGTGTATGCTAGGTTGCATGTTAGGGTTGCATTCACGCATATCATACATATTGCATTGCGCTTGGGATAGGAGTTAGCCCAAGCACGGGAAACGAGGGACGTTTCGTACTCCGAGTGACGGAATGTGTCTCAATTTCCGGTCGCCGACACTCCGGATTATCCGATGAGGGATTAGGGCCTTGTTGTTCCATATGTGCATTCATTTCATATTGAGTCATGCAATTCGACTTCTCGGCCATCATGCATCGAGATGCGTGATTGGTGGCACGAGGATCGAGGACTACACTCCCCGAAGAGTAGTCATCCATACATATGTGAAAATACTTTGCCATGCCCCTTTGTTGCTCTGTTGCAGCAAATCAGAAATCAGCAGCCTTCCGGAGCTTGGCATGCATTCCAAGAAAAATTACAAACAGAGGCAAACCGGGCATCGCAAGGGATTTCGCGCAAGGCAAATTCAAGCATGCATCATTCATCATCCGGAACAGAGCTGAGGCGGTCCACGAATTTGCGTGCAATTTATTACTTTCCTAGATTAATGTGTAATTAATTAGGATTTTGTATTTATTCGGGACTGTATTATTTATTCATTTGGGACTGTATTATTCTTTCAGACCTCTTGCGCCGAGGGCACCAACTGTAATAAGTGTGCATGTGTGTGATGTATGTGTTCCAACCCACGTCTTTCTCCCTTTTATTTACCCGCTTATGATGGTTAGATTAGGGCATGTTTCAATTAGCATACAGTATGATAGCATGTTTGCATTCATTCTTCTGTCTTGCATGCACCGGGTCGGCGCATCATACTAACTGCATTTGTATTTCAATTCCGAGTTGAATACTTGTTAGTTGTTAGCATTTCACATGCCATTTTAGAATAGCCGAGCCTATCTTAGTTGCATTTTGCGGTGTGTTGTATTAGGCATTTCTGTATAGTTTGTATCATGCATGGATTTCAATTAGCTTCTGTTTTGGCTTGGAGTACTCGGTAAGTTTTATGCTTTAGCATCCTTGCATGCGTGTGAGTGACTGCCATGATAGCATGCTTACCATGAGGCTATATGCTTATGTGATATAACTGTCTGAATGCCTGTGGGTAAAGGTTGGATTATTTGAATTGGAATAAATGCATTGATTGTGAGTTTTAAGCCACTAGATAGTGGCAAAATCATGTTTTTCTAAGCCCACCCGAGGTGGCAAACCCATGTCTTAGCCTACTTGCAGGTAGCACCATCAAACCATTTTCAAAAATAAACATGAAATGTTTTGTTCCAATTCAGACGATCCAGTCTATACTTGTATGCTGTGCGCATCACATAGTAAATCTAGGCTAATAAACGGAATAAGAAAACATAATGTTTTCAAAAATAGATATCATGGTTAGTAGAGGCCGATCTTTGATCGGGCGAGCGGGGGTGCTCACGAAGTGACCTTCCCTAATCGTACCCAAGTTCCCGAGCCGAGGCAACTTTGGTGATGACGGACACGTGGCCTTAGGCAACGAGTCAGGGTTTCCTAAATTTCCCAAAAATAAAATATTTAGGTGGCGACTCTGTATCTGGCAAAGCAGTCCATGTTTGGCACTTCTTTCAAAAAATCTGTTTTCTCAAAACGATTTGCCGGATTTGGACTCTTTGGTTCAGATCAAGAACCGTGACAATTTGAGAGTTCGAACTGTAGTAAACCCAAATGAACAGAACGGGACTCGTCCTCCCGGGGCGTTCGGGGATGTCTACACTACCTCCACCGACTCTGATTTTACTTTTCCAGCTCCTGCTTCAACTCTAGCAAACTTTTCTTCCCTCCATCTCCATGCTTTCCAGCTGATAGTTCAGGATCTTTTAGCGGCTGAAGTCTCAGGTCAGTCTAGTTGTCTTAGTGTCTCCTGTTTGCACTAGAAACTGTGTTTTTCGTTGATACCCAAAACATAATCCATCAGCTTGTTGTCTACTTGGTATAATACAAATGAGAATACAATAATTCCTTAGGGAATTCTCACTACCAGAAATGAGAAAATTAATTCAGCCACTCGTTCTATTTTAGTGTTGATCTTTACCCATCACTTTATAGATAATATTAGCTATGTTTCAAAGTTGGATGTCAGTTTTGTTTCAATAGGACATGTTGAAAGTAACTATATTCTGTATATCTTTTTCTCTTGATGTTGCATTGTGCAGGAGCTGAAAACTGGGAAAGTGATCATGAGGGGGCATTCAATGACTTCTTCTGATGGACCTTGCCCTTCCAATTTGTTGTATCGATGTTCCTGCTAGCTAGTTGTTAGTTCAATTAAATGTGGGCGCTTTAGCCATATACTGTAGGTACCTCACATCAATAGATTGTTACTTGTGCTTTATACAAAATGAGATTGATAATATCCTGACATGTCATATTCTTCCTTCTATAGTTTACGGACTCACCCTTACCCCTTTAAAATCTGATATTCCATTTTTGCTTTAAGCCTAGTGGACTTCTTAATTGATGCACAATGGCTATTGAGCCCTTATAATTTGGGATTGAAGATTGTTTCATCTAGTCTATTTTTCAGATGATCTTTTCATTACATGATTATATATTCATGAGCATGTTTTTCAGAGAACTGTGGAATGAGAGATTGAAATTATAGAAGAATATATTCATGAGCATATATTTACCAAAATGTTTTAGACCTTGTTGGAGTCAAGGTTTCTATAGCTGAGTGTTCAAATCAGATGGTACTTCTAATTTGTAAATCTCTAAGTTCATGGCATATGAATTCCATTGTTTGGGTATCAACTATGGTGGCTTTGATTGCTGCAAATATCATGTCCATGCAACTAATTTTTTAAAAGGCTAATGAGAAAATCGTAGTTGTGAATCGCAACAAGCCCAGGTGTAGGTATCAAGAGATGCCTTGATCCACGAAGAAAAAACTCAAGCTGTATCTCCTTTGCTAGCAGTAACTCAAAGCCCACCAGTATTTTGCCCACAACTTACTTAGCTAAGAAAAAGGGCATACTTTGATGAATAAAGTAAGCTAAGTAGAGTCTCTCTACAAGTAAATTTGAAGTCCAATGGATAAAGTATAGTTTGTTTAAACCGGAGCAATATATATATTTACTGGTCTTGCCTTGTGTGATTCATAGATCATCAAATCTGCTTTAGTATCTGAACTGTAGAAGCCTTATGGGGTGAATGGTTTGAGAATAGTTCATCATTATGTTTGAGGGAGTTGTCATTGAAGAATAGTTTTGAGTTGTATCGGATTCTTGTCTGAACATTTGGAGTTGTTGATATCTTATTCACAAGGAACAGTGAAGGATATTATTGATTAATAATCTGTAAATTTTTTTCCTTTAAAAGCATTTTATTACCAAAAAGAAGAATATACTGTAAGGCTCAATACAGTATTGGCTGAATTGGAACATTGGTGCTACAAGGCAACTGATGAGGTAATCATGTTTTGATTCTTGTAATTTGGTAATTTTTCTTTCCTTTTTTTTCCCCACTCCCCCTACAAAAGAAAAGGGATATTTTCAATATACAGGTTCAGCTTGGGATGAGCTCAAGCGTACATGACAAGCTAATTTGCATCCCATGCTCGGAGTGCCCAAATGCTTCCAGCATTGTTTGTTATGTCAATTACATTTAACAAAGGAATGTAAGTTTTCTAGAATTTTTTTTTTTTGGAAAACCCTCCCTTTTTAATCATACAAAAGTAATAATTTGTAAATGTGATACTGATTTTTTTGTTCCCTGATTCAGATCATACACCAGAAGCCAAAGAAGACACTTGATGAAATAAGTCATGACCTGTGCTCAGTAAGTGGACAACTTCTAAAATTGTAAACAAATCATTTATTAAAGCTAAACATCTTCCTTTCTTATGAACCGTGTCCAATTTTAATCATCCACAGGGTGCTTAGTATACAACAACTATCGAATCAGCGTGATGTATTGGGATGACAAGTGTAGAACACATAGCCTTTCTTCCAATGTAAGTATTTGTTGCTTCTTTTAGCTTGGCTGGGCTTTCAATCATTCTATTATCTAATAATTTTTGGTGTAACATTGCAAAATGTGCCTCAGTTTGGTGTTTCCAGAAGTGGATATGAGAAGTGGTTAAGGAGGCAACAATGTTGCCGCTGATATATATTTCTCAAACTATGGACAAACAACTTTGTGTCAGTGTTTTTATCTGGATGAAAATAGCTTAACATTTTCTACCACTGCAATCATGCATACCTCTTCCAACAGCCGTTGTGGGCTTTTTTTTCCTTTTGTTTTTTTCATTTTAGATGTTGATGGGTTGACCATGTTAGGAATTGATACACAAAAATAGGATTGGTTAGTGTTCAGTACTTATTAAGATCCGTAATATCCAATAGACAAGAACCTTAAAGAATGTCTGACTAGGGTGACTTAATATATATTTAACCCTATTTTTGTTAGTGTTGTAAGAGATGTTCTTTTTTGTATTGTATTCCCTGCAATGTATTATATTTTTATTATTTAGTTGTGCAAGTAGTACTTCTATTTATGCATAACTAAAATAAATTTGTTTACTATAGCATTGTTTTCATTTTTGGAAGCTGAATTTCTCTTATGGTAACCAAATTCCATGTCATTGGTTTGAAGAATTGCCTGAACTAGCAGCAGTTAGAGCCGGATTTCGGTATAGGTAAACTAGTTTATTAAGAAATTTGAATTGGAGGTATTGACGCCCCAAAATCTCCAAACGGCGTCGGTTTAGCACGAAACTTGGTACATACGATCGCCTAGGCACAAGAGACTTGTGGGAGAAGACGGGACTCCAATCGGGTTCCCGGTTTGAGAGTTAGAGCCGGATTTCCGTCTAGCCAAAATTATTTACTTAATTATCTTTGTAATTATATAGTAGTTAATTTTTTATGTTTTTTTGTAATTAAAATATTAACACATAATTATATTGTCATTAATTATTTTTATTTTTTGTTTTCAGATATTTCCCGAGTAGCAGTTTGCTTCTTGTGGAATACAGGCGTGTGAAGATTGCAATTTACTTTTGTTTTTGTTATCCACGGAAGAATCATAAGGAAAACTTTTGTTTTTGATTTACGTTATTTTGAATTGTGAACAACATTATGTATTTAAACATTGTGTATGTATTATGAAATATTATGTAATGGGATAATTTTGCTAATGTGTTGTAATGAATGAATGCAAGGATATTTGTATTATGGATGAATTGTTATTTTTATACTGAAATTTTTATATTATTATGTAATTATTGGTTTTTTTTTCAATTGTTTTTCATTTAATACAAGTAATTTTCATATTTTTAATTTTTTTTTTTTGATACGGCACCACATTGCCGTCGCAAATGATATTGGCAGAGTTGAGACAAAAGCTTTTTGCGACGGTACTCTTTGCCGTCGCAAATAATCTTTTAGGGATAGCGCATCGTGCTGTCTCAAATATTTTTTTAGCGACGGTATTATCCTGTCGCAATAAAAATTCTTTGGCGACAGCATTTTTTGCCGTCGCAAATAACACCTTTAGCGACAGCAACATATTGCCGTCTAAAAAAATCTCAGATTTTTTCATATTAATGGCGACGGAAAAATGCCGTCGCAAAAAGGCAACTTTGTCGTCGCAAAAAAAAGGCGACGGCAACGTGCTGTCGTTAAAACCTTTTTGCGACTCCCTTTGTTGCGACCCCCCACTTGCCGTCGCTAAAAGTCATCTGCCGTCGCAAAAAACCTTTTGAGACGGCATTTTGAAAATGCCGTCGCAAAAAGTCAAATTTTTTGTAGTGAAGTATGTGAGAGTGTGACAAGGCTACATGCACTGAAATCATGTATAAAATGATGTTACAACATGCAGCCATCTCATGCAAAACATGTTAGAGATCTTAAAACATAAAGCTAGTAAAGGCCATTTGCACTATAGCTATACAAAGCATGAGTCATATGATCAAGACCACCCAAAATAGAGTTAAAGCATAGCAAATCAGTAGCTAAAATGTGCTGGAGTCAAGCTAACACAAGCTAGAATAACAGGCTAACTCATTAGGCATGCTAGACTAGCAAGCATAATTGCACTACAAGTGCAAAGAACAAGCAACAAATGCTCCAACCAACCAAAAACAGAGTTGAGACATGTCAAAATAAGGCCTAAAACATGCTTGAAATAAGCTAACACAAACCACAAAAATATGCTACTTTGTAATGCTAACTAGGCATGGAAAAGAGAGACAAGGAGGGGAAGCCACCCCCTCCATTTTTGGACCTCAAACTAAGTTTTTACCACTGAAATTCCCATGGAATTCAGTGGTTAAAAGGCCAAAAAAAGATGCTTCAAAAGGCTTTGAAAAGTAGCACAAAAGGCTTCACAAGCCAAAGAGCAAAAGAGGAGACAACCCCCTTAACTCAACAAGACTTAAACAACCCTTCTAAAACCTTAAAAAAAGAGCTTTTTTATGGTTGAAAAACCAGGTCAAAAGAGTGTAAAAAGATGGCTAAGTAATGGATTAAAATAAAGCTTAAAGAAGGTAAGCTTATACCTTTGAAGCACAGCAGCAAAACAGGTCTTCTTCTGAGCTCAAACCAACTTTAGAAGCTCCAAATAGGCCTCTAAGAACCTCAGCTCCAAGATGAAGGTATTTGGTCAAGGGTCTTTTTGCAAATGTGTAGAGAATTCCCCCTTTCAAGCACAATATATATATATATATATATAGAGAGAGAGAGAGAGAGAAAATTTGTTCACAAAATTTCTGAACCCTCAAAATAGGAAGAGACCTCCCCTTATATAGAAAAATAAGCAAAAAGCTTGCCCTCATCCCTCCGTACACGTGTATGGAGGAGGCCTTCAGTGATCAACAGCTGGCACAACTAGCACATAAAATATCTGAAAAATGAGAAAATTGGTCATCGGCCATTTTAGGTGGCCGGCCAGCCACCTCCCCTAGTCGATCGACCACTTCAAGTGGCTGACAAGGAGGAAAAGTGGCCGACAATAGCCAAAAGTGGCCGACAAGGCCCTTTCCCCCTCCAGGCAAGAGGCACCAAGGTTTGGCTCAGAAACAAGCACAAAACAAGTTTAGAGGCTCAAAGACAGGGCGTTTCGCCGAGAACTTCGGGCACTCAAAACGAGCACAAACATGCACAATCATCGCGCGCACAAACGATGACGTCTGAGTCTTAAGGTCGGTCAAAAATGGGGTGTTTACACTATGGTTTTTTTTTCCCTGGGCTAATACTTCACTGTTTTCTTTCCTAGAAATTAAACTGCTCTGAATAGAATTCCTTATTAGAACATGTTTAGAAATTTTGATCACATTGTATCCTATATGTGTGGTTTATGATTAGAAAGTCAATTATGCACTACAATGTCCACTGTTTTGAATTGTTTTTTATTAGACTTCAATCAAATCTTTATAAAAAGCCTCTGTTTCATCCCTAGACCTCTAATATAATTTTGCATGCTTGTGTGATTTTAATATAATTATATAAGCATGATTCATTGTTTCTATCATGATTTGCGTATCTTTTTATTTTATAATCTAATTTGCATGTTCATGAGTGTTTGAATTCTTTTTTTAGTTAAAATAGTCATGCTAATTAGTTTATATTTTCCTAGTAAATTTACACGTTTATTAGATATTAGATTTTTAGGATAATTCACATATTTTAAAATTTCTAGATTTGTAATGTAGTTTACATGCTAATTGCTTTCTAATTTTTAGTGTAATTTGCAAGCTAATTGTTTTATACTTTTATTTACATGTTAATTGTCTATAATTATGTATATGTTTAATGTGTACTAAGTTCGTATGTAACTCTTGCCAATTAAAAATGTGTAATTTAATTGTGGAGTTATAATTTTATTTTTGTAACGCATCTAGCATTTTAATTCATTAGTTAATTTTATTATTAAATGGTTTGCTAGATAGTTTCAATTAATTTTTTTTTTTTATAAATGAATTTTTATTACCAAAGCATCAAGAAGATGCGAAAAGAATACAAAACCAACCCTACGAAGAGCAGGGGCCTAACTAACTATATCATCAACAAAGTCAAAAAGAACAAATAAATCAAGATTCACTCGTCCTAACACCCAGCTGTACAAAATACCCAGGAATTGAGACTCTAAACTAGCTAAGGACTGAGCATGTCCCTGAAAGATCCGACAATTTCGCTCCAACCATACGAACCACATCAAACACAAAGGCGCCAACGCCCATGTGACAACCCTCACCTCCGATTAGTGCTAATCTATGATTAAGCATGATAAGTAATTGATTAAGCTGAAATTATGAACTGATTGCCTGAGTGTATCGGTTTAAATGCATTTCTATCTGTTTGATTTCTGAATGATCTATTCGTGTTTTAATTTCGAACTGTAAATTGAAGGTCTTATCGGCGACTGAATCAGAAATTGATTAGTGTTTTATGCTAACTAAAATTTATGTGATTTTATAGTAGGTTTAATTAAAATTGGTTTTGGGAAGATTAAATTAGCACTGTTAATGTTAAATCATTGAACTTAGTTATTTACCTTATTGCCATTGAGTGGTCCTTCCTCAAATTCATTGTTGAGACTTAAGTTATGCACTTTGATACACCTTCTTTCAGCCACTTTCTAGGCCTAACCGTGACAGAGAGAGAGAGAGAGAGAGAGAGAGAGAGAGATAGGAGAAAATTGAATTCATCTAGAATTCTTGCTTGAATTTAGAAGACTTGAAGAGGAGATTGCAAAATTGGGCTTCCATACCTTGAAATTCAAGACCTAGGTAGGATATTCATCCTTTGGTTTATGTATTTAAGTTGTTACATGCTTGGTCCATGGTGAAATTGGTGATTAGAGTCTAGAATTGGCTCAAAGTGTTGTATTTAGTAGCTATGGTTGCATGCATGTCCATGTCATTGAGTTTTAAGGTCTTTTCTATGAAAATTTCCACATGCATGTTCATGTTTTTGTTATAGTCCATGAATTCACCTTGATTTTGAGCTCAATCTTACTTTTGGTCATGTTTTAGAGCATTGGAATTCATGTGAACTCATGCATGTTAAGTTCTTGCATTGTTCTTGAAGTTCTTTGAAATTGTGTTCAATTGACTTACCCTTGAGCTTTGATTTTACAAATTGATCTTCAAAACATGTTATATTGTTGGTTTCAAGTGTTTTCCGGAAAATTGGCCCAAAAGGTTGAGTTTTGAGGTGTTGAATGCTTGGTTTGAACTTGGGAGGCAAATTTGGAAATTCCAGATTTTGGCTTCCTTGCTCGAGCGAAGGATTCAACGCTCGAGCAACCATCTTTTGTTCAGAGCTCCGCTCGAGCGACGGAATGCTGGCTCGAGCGTAGATTGCAAGCTCTCAGGTTTTTGTGCACGCAGACGCACGCTCGAGCGAAGAGCTGTGTCTCACGCTCGAGCGAGCATCGAGCGGGGATTTTCAACATCCAGTACTTTTGCATTTTTATAGACCGCTTGTGCGAGGAAGTATACGCTCGAGCGACCCGTCTGTTTTGGTAAGCTCGCTCGAGCGAAGAAAGCCACGCTCGAGTGAGACCCCTGTTTCAGCAAAATTTTGAAAAGTGTTTTAAAGTACATTTTTGCATCCTCATCCCATCCTAGGCATTCCTAGGCCATGTTTAAGGCATCTTAAGGAGGATATTGATATAGAACCACACCAAGTCAAGTTTAGGGGCTAAGCTATTAATCCCAAGTGTGTAACTTAGTGTGTGTTCATTCTGTAACTGTGTAGGGTTGGCACCCGAGGACGCGGACTAGCCTATCTATAGCCCAGTAATCTGTGAGTAACAATGTTGTAAAGATACGTTCAATTATAACTATTTCTGAACGATTGATTATACTACTTTCTGAAATGGCATCGTTTATTGAATGAATGTTTGTCCTATTTGTAAACTGTATCCATGGCATCCATAGCAACTTACTGTTACAGAGATCTCTGTCGGTTCCAATGTTTGGAACTACTATTGTTTACTGTTATGATGGCCATCAACTGACTATTCGGTCTGTCAAGACCTACTGTACTGTTTTGTTATTGGATGTACCACATATGACTATTTTGGTTTCTGAATAACCGTTATGGCATGAAATATGAGCCGCTGATTGAGTAACTGTTTTACTGATACAATTGACTGTTTTAATTACTGAAAGGACATTCATTCTTAACCCCTTTACGCATATGTCATTCACTGGGCTTTAGCTCACTGTTTATATTTATATGTAGGTGTCTAGGCATCGGGACGAAGCTAGGAGCGTCAAGTTAAGCTCCCGTTTTGTCAAGCCAACCTTTGTGCCTCACTTTGCAAGCTAGGGCTACTTTGGGGTGTCTCAGTTCCACCCTTTTGTCTCTGTTTTGTAATAGTTGAATAAGACTTTCTGACTGTACAGTAATGTTGAAGGGACTTGGTCCCTAACTTGGAGGTTATGTATATATGTTTTAGTTATGAATGTGGCTTATGCATAAAAGTCTTTTTGCATTCAGGTTTTCACAGCCCATTGGACATCTTTTATTTTCTGTTTTGGCTTCCGCCAACCCCTCTACTCTGTATTATTGTCATTACTGTTAAGCAGGCCTTTGGTAATCACGGATTACTGGCTGGTTACGATGCTAAACCCATAGGGGCGGGTTTGGGTCGTGATAGAGTGGTATCAGAGCGATATCAAAGCACGAGTTATACCGCACACACGTGTCCAAATGAGCTACAGGATGTCCTAGCAAAGTAATTAGGGCATTGCATGAGCATGAGAAAGTGTGTGTGGACATGGTATGAATATATGTGCTAATGTATTTAAGTCAGCAACTTATTATGTTTATTATTACCGTATTGCATATAGTGAAATGGACAATGCAAGGAATGCTGATGAATTTGAATTATCGGAAGCAAGAATGGCAAGGTTAGAGAGAATGGTGCAACTACTGACTGAAACTCTAAGGCAACAACAGAACCAACAGCCCCCACCTCCTCCAGTACAGCCAGAACCAAATGTTAATGATGATATAATTGCTTTGGCACAGAAGTTCAGCAAAATGAAACCACCATCATTCCAAGGAGGCCTTGAACCACTAAAGGCCGAAGCATGGGTTTTAGAAACCGACAAGTTGTTTGAAGTATTCCCGTGTTTTGAAGCACACAAGGTATTACTGGCTACTTTCACCTTACAAGAAGAGGCCAGACGATGGTGGATGCTCGTCCGTGACACCAACAATGCTATGACTTGGGCTCAATTTAAAGAAGCCTTCTTTGAAAAGTACTTCCCTCAGTATGTCAGGGATCGCAAAGTGACTGAGTTTGAACAATTGAAACAAGGTACCATGTCAATAGCAGAGTATGAATCAAAATTCACTAAACTCGCCAGATATGCACCACACATGGTGGACACTGATTACAAAAAGGCCAGAAAATTTGAAGGCGGGCTTAATGTCGAGATACTTGATAGAATCAATGTTCTGAAACTGCTCAAATATGTGGATGTTCTTGACCGAGCGATCATAGCCGGGTTGAATATCGAGGCATTAAAACAGATTGAAACACCAGCGACTAAGTGGCACGGTAAGAGACGAGGCTTTAAGTTTAAGAAAGGCCAAAACAGTTCATTGAATAAAAAGCAAAACACAGGGTCAACAAACAGTTCTAGTCAGGGAAGTGGTTCCATATTACCCTGCTCCGAATGTGGAAAAAGGCATAAGGGGGTTTGCTATAAAATTTATGGTACTTGTTACAGGTGTGGCAAGGTGGGCCATATGGTCAAAGATTGCCCTTCCACTCCCCAAGGCAATAGTAAAGCTGCAACTAGTGCCGCAGTATCAACTGTTACACCGAAACCCAATCCCAAAGCTACTGGAAAGGAGCCTTTAAGGCAAGGCCGAGTGTTCGCACTTGTACCAGGAGATGTGCAGAATATCGAGACAGTTGTGTCAGGTATACTCTCAATTTGTGCCCAAAATGCTTATATTCTGATTGATTCAAGGTCTACACATTCATTTGTCTCGTATGCTTTTTCACGAAAATTAAATAGACCACTGGAACCCATAAACTATTTGTTAGCTGTATCTTCACCCGTTGGGGGATCCATGACTTGTGCTTATATGTATCCTGCATGTGAGATTATTGTTGGGGATGTACATTTGTATATTGACTTACTTCCTTTGAACATTGATCATTTTGATGTAATTTTGGGAATGGACTGGTTAACAAAATATCATGCTACCATAGACTGTGTAACGAAACAAGTCTTTTTTCGTCTGCCTGGTTTACCTGAATTTGTGTTTAACGGGGTTGGAGTAGTACCTCCCCCATATCTGATTTCGTCCATGAAAGCATTCAAATTAATCAAAAAGGGGTGTAAAGGGTATTTATGTTGCATATTGACTCTACCTACTGATACTAAAACTAATGTGGACAGTATTCCTATAGTCAGAGAATTCCCAGATGTTTTTCTAGATGATTCGCCAGGGGATTTGATTGGTGGGGAGATTGAGTTCACCATTGAAGTGTTACCGGGTACACAGCCAATTTCCAAAGCTCCTTACAGAATGGCACCTACCGAATTGAAAGAACTGAAAGTTCAGCTGCAGGAGTTGTTGGATAAGAAGTTCATCAGGCCCAGTACTTCACCGTGGGGTGCACCAGTTTTATTTGTGAAAAAGAAAGATGGCTCACTGAGACTCTGTATTGACTATCGCGAACTGAACAAGGTAACAGTGAAAAACAAATACCCATTGCCTCGTATTGATGATTTATTTGATCAGTTATAGGGTGCTCAAGTTTTCTCCAAAATTAACCTTAGATCTAGATACCATTAGTTGAAGGTAAAAGCAGAGGACATTGAAAAGACTGCCTTCCGAACGAGGTACGGACATTATGAATTTCTTGTTATGCCTTTCGGAGTTACAAATGCACCTGCTGCATTTATGGACCTTATGAACAGAATTTTCAAACCATTTCTCGATGAATTTGTGGTTGTTTTCATAGATGACATTTTGATTTATTCCAAGAGTAAAGAAGAACACGAACGTCATTTGAACATTGCCTTACAGACCTTAAGAGAACAGAAACTGTATGCAAAACTGACAAAGTGCGAATTTGGCTTGATAATTTGATGTTTTTGGGACATGTAATTAGTAAGGATGGTATCTCAGTTGACCCACAGAAGATTGAAGTAGTGGTGAATTGTCCTAGACCGACTAATGTTACTGAAGTTCGAAGTTTCTTAGGTTTAGCCGGGTACTACAGACGGTTTGTGAAAGATTTCTCCAAAATTGCTCTACCATTGACTCAGTTGACTCAAAAGGGGATATCATTTGACTGGACCGATCAGAGAGATTTGGCTTTTCGAAAATTGAAGACTCGACTTGTGACTGCACCGATTCTCACCCTACCCTCAGGTACGGGTGGATTTACTATTTTTAGTGATGCTTCTTATAAGGGTTTGGGATGTGTGTTAATGTAGAATGGTAAAGTTATTGCGTATGCTTCCCGACAACTGAGATCACATGAAAAGAACTACCCCACTCATGACTTAGAACTTGCCGCAGTGGTTTTTACATTGAAAATTTGGCGCCACTACCTATATGGGGCAACATGTGAAGTGTACACAGACCACAAGAGTTTAAAATACTTCTTTACATAGAAAGAACTAAACATGAGACAGCGGAGATGGTTAGAACTAATAAAAGACTATGACCTGCAAATTTTGTACCATCCAGGGAAAGCTAACACCATTGCTGATGCACTAAGCCAAAAATCAATGGGGAATTTAGCTTGTTTACTCACCGGACAGAAAGAACTGTTATGTGACCTTGAAAAATTTGAAGTTGAGATTGTTTTGCGTGAACAAGGTGGAACATTAGTTGCTATTTCTGCTCAACCAGCACTTATTGAGGAGATTAAAGAAAAACAACAGCAAGATGACTTTCTGAAAAAGATCATTGATGAACGAGAATCCAAACCAAGGTCGGACTTTAGATTTGAAAACAATGTATTGAAATTTCAGGGAAGGTTGTGTGTACCAAGTGATTCTGAATTGAAAAGACGGATTTTGCCAAAAGGCCACAATTCAAAACTTTTCATCCATCCAGGAAATACAAAAATGTACCAAGATTTGAAACTTAATTTCTAGTGGCCGGGAATGAAGAAAGAGATTGCTGACTTTGTGTCGAAATGTCTACATTGCCAACAAGTCAAAGCCGAACATCAATGACCCGCAGGCTTACTTCAGCCCTTACCGATATCGGAGTGGAAATGGGAACATATTACTATGGATTTCATTGTCGGATTGCCTCGCTCCAGTAAAGGTATGGATTCAATTTGGGTTATTGTTGATCGATTGACTAAATCTATTCACTTCCTACCTGTCAAAACAATTTATAATGCGGACAAATTGGCTACAATTTATATTGATGAGATTGTTAGATTGCATGGAGTGCCTGTGTCCATTGTTTCTGATAGGGACTCGAAGTTTACATCGAGATTTTGGCAAAGTCTTCAGACAGCATTGGGTACCGAATTGAGGTTAAGTAGTGCATACCATCCTCAGACAGATGGCCAGTCAGAGAGAACCATCCAGACATTGGAGGATCTACTGCGTATGTGTGTTCTTGATTTCCAAGGAAATTGGGAAAGCCATTTACCTTTAGCTGAATTTGCCTACAACAATAGTTTTCATTTAAGCATTGGTATGGCGCCTTTCGAGGCTTTATATGGCAGAAAATGCCGATCTCCTATTTGCTGGGCAGAAGTTGGAGATGGGCCTTTGCTTGGGCCTGAGATTATACATGAGACCACAGAAAAAGTGAAACTGATTCAACAGAGATTGAAAACCACACAAAACCGACAGAAAAGTTATGCGGATGTCCGAAGGCCAGACAGGGAATATGAAGTGGGTGATCATGTTTTTGTTAAAGTGACACCAATGAAAGGTCAGACCCGTTTTGGGGTTAAGGGTAAACTAGCGCCGAGATATGTTGGGCCGTATGAAATCATTGAAAAGATTAATCCAGTGGCGTATCAAGTAGCGCTTCCTCCTGAATGGAGCATATGCATAATGTCTTTCATATTTCAATGTTGAGGGATTATCTCTAGGACCCCTTCTATGTTATTGAGCCTACCCGTGTAGTGCTAGGTGACGACTACACTTATGAAGAATGACCTATTCAGATTGTAAATCGACGAATCAAGAAGTTAAGAAATAAAGAAATCCCGTTAGTAAAGGTGGATTGGCAAAACCATGGTGGCATCTATGCCACTTGGGAAAGGGAAGACGACATGATCAAGAGATATCTTGAACTGTTTCCTCTGAATCCACTATTTTTCCAAAATGAAGGTAATCCGAGTTTAGAGGACCAAACTCTTTGTAAGGAGGGGAGACTGTGACAACCCTCACCTCCGATTAGTGCTAATCTATGATTAAGCGTGATAAGTAATTGATTAAGCTGAAATTCTGAACTGATTGCCTGAGTGTATCGATTTAAATGCATTTCTATCTGTTTGATTTCTGAATGATCTGTTCGTGTTTTAATTTTGAACTGTAAATTGAAGGTCTTATCGGCGACTGAATCAGAAATTGATTAGTGTTTTATGCTAATTAAAATTTACGTGATTTTATGGTAGGTTTAATTAAAATTGATTTTGGGATGATTAAATTAGCACTGTTAATGTTAAATCATTAAACTTAGTTATTTACCTTATTGTCATTGAGTGGGCCTTCCTCAAATTCATTGTTGAGACTTAAGTTATGCACTTTGATACACCTTCTTTCAGCCACTTTCTAGGCCTAATCGTGAGAGAGAGAGAGAGAGAGAGGAGAAAATTGAATTCATCTAGAATTCTTGCTTGAATTTAGAAGACTTGAAGAGGAGATTGCAAAATTGGGCTTCCATACCTTAAAATTCAAGACCTAGGTAGGATATTCATCCTTTGGTTTATGTATTTAAGTTGTTACATGCTTGGTCCATGGTGAAATTGGTGATTAGAGTCTAGAATTGGCTCAAAGTGTTGTATTGAGTAGCTATGGTTGCATGCATGTCCATGTCATTGAGTTTTAAGGTCTTTTTTATGAAAATTTCCACATGCATGTTCATGTTTTTGTTATAGTCCATGAATTCACCTTGATTTTGAGCTCAATCTTACTTTTGGTCATGTTTTAGAGCATTGGAATTCATGTGAACTCATGCATGTTAAGTTCTTGCATTGTTCTTGAAGTTCTTTGAAATTGTGTTCAATTGGCTTACCCTTGGGCTTTGATTTTACAAATTGATCTTCAAAACATGTTATATTGTTGGTTTCAAGTGTTTTCCGAAAAATTGGCCCAAAAGGTTGAGTTTTGAGGTGTTGAATGCTTGGTTTGAACTTGGGAGGCAAATTTGGAAATTCCAGATTTTGGCTTCCTCGCTCGAGCGAAGGATTCCACGCTCGAGCAACCATCTTTTGTTCAGATCTCCGCTCGAGCGACGGAATGCTAGCTTGAGCATAGATTGCAAGCTCTCAGGTTTTTGTGCACGCAGACGCATGCTTGAGCGAAGAGCTGTGTCTCACGCTCGAGCGAGCATCGAACTGGGATTTTCAACATCCAGTACTTTTGCATTTTTATAGACCGCTTGAGCGAGGAAGTATACGCTTGAGCGACCCCTCTGTTTTGGTAAGCTCGCTCGAGCGAAGAAAGCCACGCTCGAGCGAGACCCCTGTTTCAGCAAAATTTTGAAAAGTATTTTAAAGTACATCTTTGCATCCTCATCCCATCCTAGGCATTCCTAGGCCATGTTTAAGGCATCTTAAGGAGGATATTGATGTAAAACCACACCAAGTCAAGTTTATGGTCTAAGCTATTAATCCCAAGTGTGTAACTTAGTGTGTGTTCATTCTGTAACTGTGTAGGGTTGGCACCCGAGGACGTGGACTAGTCTATCTGTAGCCCAGTAATCTGTGAGTAACAATGTTGTAAAGATACGTTCAATTATAATTATTTCTGAACGATTGATTATACTGCTTTCTAAAATGGCATCGTTTACTGAATGAATGTTTGTCGTATTTGTAAACTGTATCCGTGGCATCCATAGCAACTTACTGTTACTGTTACTGCTACTGTTACAGGGATCTCTGTCGGTTCTAATGTTTGGAACTACTACTGTTTACTGTTATGATGGCCATCAACTGACTGTTCGGTCTGTCAAGACGTACTGTACTGTTTTGTTATTGGATGTACCACATATGACTATTTTGGTTTCTGAATAACCGTTATGGCATGAAATATGAGCCGTTGATTGAGTAACTGTTTTACTGATACAATTGACTATTTTTATTACTGAAAGGACATTCATTCTTAACCCCTTTGCGCATATGTTATTCACTGGGCTTTAGCTCACTGTTTATATTTATATGTAGGTGTCCAGGCACCGGGGCGAAGCTAGGAGCGTCAAGTTAAGCTCCCGTTTTTTCAAGCCAACCTTTGTGCCTCACTTTGTAAGCTAGGGCTGCTCTAGGGTGTCTCAGTTCCACCCTTTTGTCTCCGTTTTGTAATAGTTGAATAAGACTTTCTGACTGTACAGTAATGTTGAAGGGACTTGGTCCCTAACCTGGAGGTTATGTATATATGTTTTCGTTATGAATGTGGCTTATGCATAAAAGTCTTTTTGCATTCAGATTTTCACAGCTCATTGGACATCTTTTATTTACTGTTTTGGCTTCCACCAGCCCCTCTACGCTGTATTATTGTCATTACTGTTAAGCAGGCCTTTGGTAATCACGGATTACTGGCCGGTTACGATGCTAAACCCATAGGGACGGGTTTGGGTTGTGACAGAGTGGTATCAGAGCGATATCAAAGCGCGAGTTATACCGCACACACGTGTCCAAATGAGCTACATGATGTCCTAGCAAAGTAATTAGGGCATTGCATGAGCATGAGAAAGTGTGTGTGGACATGGTATGAATATATGTGCTAATGTATTTAAGTCAGCAACTTCTTATGTGTATTTAAGTCAGCAACTTCCATCATTTCGCTACAAAAAAATCACGTTGCAGCCTCTCCAATCGTCGAGCCACCGACACAGGAATAACATGAACTGACATAAAATAAGTCGGAGTACTACCCAGTACACTCTTCACCAAGGTAAGCCTCCCCCCCTTAGACAAATACTGCCTCTTCCACCTCACAAGCTGGCACTGAACCCTCTCCAACACCCCATCCCACACCCCTTTCGCCTTATAAGATGCCCCCAAAGGCAAACCTAAATAAGACACTAGAAAATGAGACACCTTACAACCCAAAATTGCCGCCAAAGTCGGAAGATGGGCCACCTCCCTAACTGGAATCAACTCTGACTTTGCCAAATTGACCTTCTGACCTGATACCACTTCGAAACATAGCAAAACACACCGCAAAAACCCCAGCTACTTGGAATCAGCACCACAAAAAATCAAAGCATCATCAGCATACAACAGGTGAGAAATGCCAACCCTATCTGCCACAGAAAAATCCTCCAACAAACCCACCTGCACCGCTCGAGACAATAATCGACTTAGTGCCTCCATGACCAGAATAAACAACAGAGGGGACAAAGGATCCCCTTGGCTCAAACCCCTAAATGTCTGGAAGTAACCTGCCGGCGTCCCATTTACTAAAACAGACATCCTCACCGTCGAAATACAAAACCAAATCCATTGCCTCCACCATGCCCCAAAACCCATGCGCTCCATAATAGCCAGCAAACAATCCCAACTAACATTACCATAAGCCTTTTCAATATCCAACTTACAAATCACACCTGGACAACCTTGAAGCAAACGAGAATCCACACACTCATTGGCCACTAAAATCGCATCCAAAATCTGTCGCCTATCCACAAAAGCATTCTGGGACTCCGGCACTACTTCCCTCACCTGCAAATGAAGCCTATTAGCCAAAACTTTCGCCAATAACTTGTACACACTACCCAACAAACTACTAGGTCGAAACTGACGAATATTTGTGGCCTCTCCCACCTTAGGAATCAAAGTAATAAAAGTTGCATTAAAGCTCTTCCCAAACTGACCTGTTTGATAAAACTGTGCCATTACTAACACCACATCGCCTTTTACAACCTCCCAGCAATGATGCAAAAAAGCCATAGTAAATCCATCCGGACCCAGAGCCTTATCACCACTCATCCCCTTCAAAGCATCTAACACCTCCTGTTCCGAAAATGGTTCTTCCAAACTGCCAAATCTGAAATCATACCAAAATCCAAACCATCAATCCCCGGATGCCACCCCTCATCCGGCCGCCGAAACAAGTGCGCATAAAACCCAACAATCCCCGTGTGAATCGCCTCCTACTCTGACAACTCCACCCCATTAATCTGAATCGGTCCAATCTGATTCACCCGTCTATGCGTATTTGCCATCCGATGGAAAAACTTCGTATTCCGATCCCCTTCTTTCAGCCATAGACAACGAGATTTCTACCTGAAACTGACCTCCTCCATCTGAGCAATCCTAGCAAAATCAACCCTCAAACACTCCTTGCGAGACACCTCCTTAGCAGCCAAACCCACATCGACTTCCACAACATTCAAAGCCTGCAATTGAGCCCAACACCTCTGCCTTCTACCCATCTAAATGGCCAAAAACCTCTTTATTCCATTGTTTTAAATTGGCCTTCAGCCATTTCAGTTTCTGTGCCAACATCTAACTCGGAGAACCAGATACCACATAGCTATCCCATCATCCCTTCACCCTATCAGCAAACTCATCCGATCGGAGCCACATATTCTCAAAACGAAAAGGAGAAGGACCCTGCCAAATACCCCCACCATCCAAAAGAATTGGCCAATGATCAAAAACCGGCCGGGACAGTCGCTGAACTGCCCCTGGAAAATGCTCCTTCTAATCTCCTGTTACCATAAAACGATCAATCCGAGAAAAGACACGCCCGCGAGGCCATGTGTAATCCCCGCCCTGTAACGGTAGATCCACCAATTGCAACTCATCGATAAAATCAGAAAAAGTCCGCATCACACCTGAAATCCGACCCCCTCCAAACCTTTCCCCCGGCCATCTCACCAAATTAAAATCACCCTTTACACACCAGGGTAACTCCCCCCAAACGCAACACATGCTAACTCCTCCAGAAATGTCCGCCTTTCTTCACCCTGCATTGGACCATACACACCGGTAAACACCCAACGGAAACCATCTTCCACACATCTAAACAAACAGGACATTGAAAATGCCCCAACCTCAAATTCCTCCCTCAACACCACCTGACTGTCCTAACAAACAAGAACCCCCCCTGCCACACCTAACGCCGAAAGGTACGCCCAATCAAAACACCGACCACCCCAAATCTCCTTTATGACATCTCTACCCAAACACTCCATTTTGGTCTCCTAAAAACAAACCACATCTGCTTTCACACCTCTAAGCAACGCTCCTACTACCACACGCTTTCCTCTGTCATTCAAACCACCCACATTCTAAGATAAAATCTTCAATCTCATTTTCACAGAAGTTGTTTCTCCTTCCCATGCCTCTCCTTCTTCCCTTGCTCCCCAGCACAACGATCATAATTAATAGAGTACTCCAAATTTCACAGCTCCCTTTCCCATTTCTGACGGTGAGCCCCACTACGCCAAGACATCTCTACCGCTGAAAATAAACTCATAGCCTCTGCCTCATGCCCATCAAAAGAAATTCCTAACAGCCAACTCACCTCACCAATTCTTTCCAACACCCATTCAGAAACCTCCGAGGGTGAAGGCTCTGAACCCCCGAAGCAATCACCAGCAAAAGGCCCTCCCCCGCCTGTTCTATCATGCAACATTGCAAGCGGCTGAAAAAAGCTAGGACTGGCAGCCTCCTCATCCCCAACCAAACCCAGACCTGCATCTGAATCCTCCACCAAATCTTCCCACTATTCCAGCACTTATGATGACATGTCGCCCTCCACCTGTGACTCCTACATTGGAACCGCAGCCCAAGCCACACTCTCAAGAACTTCTGTGAATGAAGCTTTGTCTGTACCCCAACAACACCAGTCAACCACTCTGAAATCCTCTCTTCTGGAGTCGTCCTTGCCGGACAGTCATGACCCAACTCCTCATTCCCCACCACTGACTGCACAGGAACAAAATGGAAGCCCCCATCATACCGATCAATCGAGATGTTCACAGGCCCACACACAGGAGCTGTTAGATAGAGCTTCGACGTCTGGCGAACTATCTGAATCCCGTCGACAGTCAGAATCGCCTCGCCTCAAGGCCCCAACGCACTAGTCAACGATTCAAAAATCGTCAAATAGTTGGGTTTACGTTTCGAGCAACAGTCTAATATAACGGACCCCCAATAGTTGTGTGACGACTTGGGTCAAAACTAAGGGACCGAATAACTGGTCCAACTATCCGATGACTCCATCTATGAGTGGGTCGCCTAACTAGCCCAACTGGATGAGCCAAAGGCTGTCCAAAACAATCAGCATTTGAGAGGTCTAATCCATTAAATCGCGTGCCCAATCCATATAGCTGCCTATAGACACCCCATTTTTGACCGTCCTCAAGACTTGGATGTTCTTGCAGGTATATCCAGTGATGAGTTTGATTGCTCATCGAGCGCTCGAAGTCCGCGGCAGAACGCCACAGGTTTGAGTTTTTTCAAACCCTACATCAATTCTGTCTCATTTTTTGACCATGTTTAAGTCCTTTCAACATGATGTTGTTAATGGCCTACTGGCCATATTTGGGCACTGTCGGCCATGGATCTTGGCCTGCCGACCATTGATGTGCCCTGTCGGCCATCAATGAGCCCTTGCCGACCATCACTGATAGCCGGCTGGCCACCAGTGTATCAGTCGATATTTTCTAATATTTTGTGCCAGCTGTTTGCACAGATTGAGCCATCTTCTTGCACGTGTATGGTTGGATCTGTTTAAGGGGATTTTGCATTCTCTATATATAGAAGCCCCCTCTTATATGTGGAGGGGGTTGGAAATTTTTGAAAACAAAAAATCTCTCTCTAGAATTCTCTCTCTCTAAATATTTTGTGCCTTATAGCCTAAATTCTCTAAACTTTTGCATATAAGCCCCTGATCAAACCTGATCACTATTGAGTTGAGGTTGCTTGAGGCCATCTTTGAGCTTTAGGAGAGGATATTGGCTTGGTTTGACTTGATTTTGGTGCCTAAATTGCATCTTGTCTTCAAGAGGTAGAATACTTGTGTTTTAAGCTTAATTTAAATACTTGTTTTGCCATCTTTACATACTGTTTTGAGGCTGGCTTTAACCTTTGAAAATCTCTGTTTTCATGGTTTAAAATGGTGGTTTGAGGTTTGATTGGAGTTAGGGATAGTCCACCCTTCTTGTTGCTTGATTATTAAGTTGTTGTGCCATCTTTCAAAGCTTTCTAAAACAAATTTTTTGGCCCTTTTAACCACTGAATTCCAGGAATTTTCAGTGGTAAAAACTATGTTTTGAGGTCCAAAATGGGAGGGGGTAGCCTCCCCTTCTTGTGTCTTGTTTGCAAACCTAGATAGCTTAACATGTGAGCATGATTTTCTAGCATTTTGTACCTTAATCTCAGCATTTTTTTGCTATTATTTTGGCATGTTTAAGCTTTGTTTTGAGCTGGTTTGGCCCCTTGAGGCTTGCTTTGTATGCTTGTAGTGCAATTGTGCTTGATAGTTTAGCTTGCACTATGTTTTGGCCTTTTATTTTAGCTGTTTTTAGCATACTTCGAGCATGTTTTAGGACTCCTTTTGGGCTGTTTTAGGACTGTTTTGAAGTGTTTGTACCTTTGGAGCTTTGTATTGCACACCTATAGTGTTGTGATCTTCACTAGTTTGGTGTTTTCGGCTTTTAAACATGATTTGCATGAGTTGCTTGCATGTTGTAGTATCATTTTGCATGCCATTTCAGCACTGAAATCTCTACAATCTCCCTCTATTCTTCACTCTTCCATTTGTTTTGAAAGTGGCTTTGAGCTTCTTGTTGGCTTGAGTGTGGAATTGGCACCCTCATGCCTAATGGTTTAATTCCTTCCGGAGTTCATTACCAACAGCATGAGGCCTCTTTCATGCTCAAGGTAGTTGCAGTTTAAGCCCTCTTTCCTTTAGAGGACACTCACCTTGGACTTAACCGGTTAAAGAATGGATTGGTAATTAAAATGAGTAAACAAAAGTGACAAGTAAAACTTGAGCAAGATAAGCATGTTATGTTGCATTGCATGTGTTCAATCGGACGTTATATTGAACACAAGGAAGATTGGAGCATTTCATACTCAAAGTGATGAAATGAGCCAATCTCTTTGGTCTCCATCACCCTTTATCATGCATGATAGGGTGGTGGTCATTTCAGTCATATTTGTGCATTTATTGAAATTGTGCAACTTGGATCTTTGGCCATCATGCAATGAAATTGCTTGATTGGTGGTTTTAGATCCAAGAGTTTTATTGAAATTGTGCAACTTGGATCTTTGGCCATCATGCAATGAAATTGCTTGATTGGTGGTTTTAGATCCAAGAGTGCCACTCCTTTGAGGTTTTGAGATGATAAGGAGGGGCACAGTACAAATAAATCCCTGGAAAACCCTTCATTTTCCTCTGTTTGTGCTCTGTTGCAGTGTGGTAACTCAGAGCATCAATGGCCGGCAGTAACCTACCATGGCCACTGGTGTGATCCTCAACATTTATTTGGTAAAGTGGAGCAGAAAGGTTTTGAAGTGTACTCAACCCTGCAAACAAAGCCTCTCAAGATCAAAACCGGAGGGCTTTTCAAGGCGAAAACCTGGTGCATGCATCCTCCACTTCCCGAAGCAGAGTTGTGGCAGTGTAGTTTAGATATTTCGCATGATTAGTTTATGTACATTGGCTTTGTAATTTAATTAATTAGTTTTCTAATTAGTTAAGTGTTGTAATAATTAAATAGCTCAGCTTAGTTATTTCTTTATTTTGTTTTGTAATAATTAGTCTAATTAGTTTAATTAGATTAGTTTGATTAGCTTAGATTAGCTTAGCTTATTCATTCGGACCCTCCTTCGCGAGGGCACAATGTTGTAATAAGTGTGCATGCGTGTGTGCATGTCTTCCAACCCCGCATCTTTTTCCCTTTTATTTAATCGCTTTTGATGGTTAGATTAGAGACATGTTTTGATTAGCATACCTTATGCTTGCCTGTTTGCATCCATTCATTTGTCTTGCATGCACCGAGGCTCGGCGCATTATTCAAACTGCATTGTCAATTCAATACTTCTTTGAATACGTGCTTTAAAGCATGCTATCAAAGTGTTGCATATGCCATGTTTAGTAACCGAGCCTATTAATTGCTCATTGCATGTGTTGCATTAGGCATCTTATCATAGTTAGGATCATGCATTGTTTCTAACTAGTTTTTGTTTTGGCTTGGAGTACTCGGTAAGTTTTACGATTTAGCATGCTTGCATGAGTGTGATTGCCATATTGCCATGATTAGCATGCTTCCTATGAGGCTATGTGCTTAAATGATTAACTGCTTGAATACTTGTGGATGAAGGCTTTGTTGTTTGAATTGGAACAATTCAACAAGTGTGAGTTTTAAGCCCACTCCGCGAAGTGGCAAATCATGTTTTAAGCCCACTTGAGGTGGCAAAATCCGCATTTCTAAGCCCACTTGAGGGTGGCAAATTCAAACCATTTTCGAAAGCAAACATGTGTTGAATTCGTTCCAAGTCTTGCGACTTAGTCTATACTTGCTTGTGTGTGTCACATAGTAAAGTTAGCTAATAACCGAAATAAGAACACATGAGGTTTATAAAATAACATATGATGATAGTAGAAGCCGATCTTTGATCGGGCGAGCGGGGGTGCTCATTTCAGGACCTTCCCCTCTTGTACCCAAGTTCCTGAGCTGAGGCAACTCTGGTGATGACGGACACGTGGCCTTTGGCACGAGTTAGGGTTTCCTAAATTTCCCAAAAATAAAACATTTAGGTGGCGAGTTTGTAATCTGACAAAGAAGTCCAGTTTTGGCATTATTTGATTCAAAATCGATTTTTCAAAATAATTTGCCGGATTAGACTCTTTGGTGGTTATCAATTTCACATTGCACTTTGTGAGATTAGATTCAGAACTGTGATAGGAGTTCGAACTGTAGGACCAATTCGAGCTCTCCGAAAGGGGGCACGGAAAAGTCGTGCTACAGTTTCTGGCAACCCTGCTGGGGACTTAGAGAACTTGACTCGAACTCATTATATGTTGTTTTATTTACACTTATGTATTTCTTTGCATTACATTTGCATCGGTGCGCTTAATTCATAGTGTTTGCCATCTGGTATTCCTGAGCGGTTTGCCGGAGGCTCACTTGGAAAAGCGTTCCATAAGGTTGACCGGTTGCGGGCTCTGCCACGATAGGAACACAAGCCTTGGATCTGGACTACCGTTGTACCATTTGATCCTCCTTTCACTTCTCGGTGTTAGGAGCGAGAGGTATATTAGGTGGTTTTGCTGAGGTACCCTTTTTGACCAATCGACCTAGTTGCATTTCGGAAGCTTTAGAGACTGTTCCAAACTAGGACAGGTTACTCACCTGAATGCAAGATTGTATGAAACTGCTTGTTTGCGTAGTGAATCCCTAGCTCCTGACGAGATTAGGACAGGGTAACCCTACCCCACCATAGGGGTGTTTTGGCTCTCACTTGCTTGATACGTGCTTTTAGAGTGTAACTCTGCAGGAATGTATGTATCAGATGCAAGTCTGGGTATTAGTTTGAGGGTATCAGTTTTGAAGCAGAAATTTGGGGCAGAAATCAGTGTTTGAGTACAGATTGTCCAGCTTATGATTTCAACTGTGTGTTGTCCTTGCCTAAGCCGAGGTGCTGTGCATTTTTTGAATTTTGTTTCTTTTTGCTTTATTTTTCTTTTTTTCAAGGTAGTATTTCACAATTGCTTCAAACGAGGCAGTTACCCCCCGAGCACTCTGGACCCGAGTTAGGAGGATTTACCGATCTGAGGATCTTATTGGAGGACAACCAGTGTTTGCTTCACTACCCCTAGTTACCAGACGGAGAATTAGGCATAGCTCACCGGTTCAGGAGTCGCCAATTCAGCAGTTATTGACTACTTCATATGTGCTCAGTCGAACCCAGTTTTCTGCTTCCACTTCAGAAGGAGATTACACACCGGTTCTGATAGATCAGCATCCCATAGACAACATGGAGGATATGTTGCGCCAACTTCAACAGACCATTGAGGCAATGCAGCTAGATGCTGCTCATCAAGCAGAAGTCACTACCCGCCAAGCTGAAATTGCAGCCCGGCAGGCTAAGTTGATCGCAAGGCTTCAACTGCAACAACAAGCAGTAGTTTCTGCTTCGCATCCACCCCCAGTCAGGGTTCCAATACCCGGGGTTACAACTAATGTCCAGGAAAATGTAGGCATTCTGGCAAAGTCAGTTCCACCCCAGACTTCCAAAGCATCGGTTTACCCAACGGAGGCACCGTTTGAGTTTGAGGTCGACCCTACCGCACTAAAAGTGAGCAAACTTGAGAAGCTTTACAAACAAGCCCAAGGTGTTAATTCAATCCCGGATATAGAAGACGGCTATACAGATTTGGTGGTGACATTGCTGGATAGATTTAAAATGCCACACATAGACCACTTCAATGGCTCAGGTGATCCCATGGTCCACTTGCGGCTATTCTCAGACATTTTGCGGCCGATGGGCCTGACTAGACTGCATAAGTTATCCCTCTTCGGCCAGACCTTGTCAGGTATTGCGGCCATTTGGTATGCTAAACTTGAGGATTCTGTAAAGAGGAGCTGGGAAGAGATGGCCGAGGCCTTTATTGCTCAATACTCCTATAATACTCAAATCGAGGTCACAACTCGTGATCTCGAGGCAACTCGTCAAGAGCCGAAGGAGGGCTTCTCCAATTTTGTCACTTGATGGAGGGCCAAGGCCTCCATGATGACCACCCGGCCAGCTGAAAAGGTCCAGATAAGAATTGTCGTCCGTAATCTACAACCAAGGCTGCTACAGAAGATGATAGTCTTACCTCTGCCTACATTTGCTGACCTCCATGAGATAGGGGTGCAGATAGAGGATGCAATGAAACAGAGTCTGATAGACCATGAGAAAGAGCAGCCCAAGAGGGCTTTTACACGCAGTTCCAATGCGGCTACAAGTAGTAATGCAGCTGCAAGAACCTCTGATGTTGGTATGGTCACCACCACACTGAAAACAACCACTCCCTTTGCTGGTACATCCGAAACTACCTCACCACCTGCAAAGCACCAACCTCGAGGCCAGAGGGTTTGCACCCCACTCTATATGTCTCTATCTGCGGCCTTGATGGTCCTGATCAGAAAAGGGCATCTGAAGCCCCTAGAGTCGTGCCCATTGCCTAATCCCCTCCCTCCTACACACAACCCGGCCAAGTACTGCGCCTTCCACCAACAGCATGGTCATGATACTGACCTATGCTTTAGATTGCGTCATGAGATTCAGGATCTCATTAACAACAAAGTGATAGCACCTCCTCAAAAGCCTAATGTCACTACAAATCCTTTCCCACCACATAACCAAGTCCCTCCACCCAGGCAAGTAACCCTTATCCAAACACTGGCCATCCCATACGACCCCAGTATATACATCACACCCTCCCACCTACCTAAGTCGGCGTTGTTTATCCCAAAAAGCATAGACTTGTGCATGATAAGTGCATCCATATCCCAACCCGAACCTGTAGTGGTGGCTGTGGTAGAAGAAGGCATGCTTGAGGGCTCTGTGAGCTTAACTGAAGAGGAATATAACCCATGCCGCTACATTGCAACAACTAGCCAAGCCAGACTAGGGGTGGAATTGCCAACGGAAATGGAGGTTAATGTAGTCTGGGAGGGCAGACCAAGCCAGGGACTAGATGACTTAGCCAAGCTTGAGGAGGACATCAATAACATGCAGTTCTTTGATGAACAAGATCTGGGGAATGTACAGATTGGTCGGTTTGATATGAACGGATCAACGGACAATACGGGATGGCTCAACAATGAACCGGATGTTAATGAGGGGTCTCAACTAAAGCAGGGACAGTTAGAAATAGGAATTTCTGTAATGGCCGGAACAGTCGACGACAAGGGAAAGTTGCCGGAGAGCACCGGTACTAAGAATTTTGCTTAGGAATTGAGTAGTGTTAGTACAGCCGATACAGAACAGGAGGCTGCACTGAAGCAGTTTGGGCATGAAAGAACTGAGAATGATCAGAAGGCCAGAAAAGCCAAAGGCTCTGCGGGGACTGACTGTGTTGCGGATACAGGAATGCTTACAACGGAACCAAACAGTTGCTTGTCGGTTGCTAGAGGAATATGGTAGGAAGACGATGATTTGCATCTTACCCACACCAATGAAGATTGGGGACAGAATTTGCGAGATGATACATGGTATTTCGAAGAAGTGGATCACATGACTCAGAACAAGTGATATTTTAAACCCCCACAAGCTATACTAAAGCAGCTAAAAAAGATTCAAGCAGACATATCCATTTGGGAACTGCTCATGGCTTCATGGGTGCACAAACAAGCCATTCTATCAGCAACAGATAAGGCTAAACTCTCTATCGATACAACCCCTAAGCAGTTAGTGGGACTAGTATTCCCACGAGGCGCTTCACCGACTTTGACCTTCACAGATAAAGAATTGTCGTCTAAGGGCTCTGAGCATAACAAACCACTATACATCTCAGTTGAATGTAAAGAGAAGTGGATACTAGTCGTCTTGGTTGATACCAGCTCTGCAATTAATGTGTGTCCGTCGCGCATGGCCTATGCTATTGGCTTGAAGCTAGAAGACTTTGTACCAACGGCCCAAGTGATTCGGGCTTATGACAATACAAGTCAGGAAGTGATGGGAATAGTTCAGATCAGAACCTAGGTTGTCTCGGCGCAACAGGACCTTGAGTTTCACATCTTGGATGTTTCGGCCACTTTTAACTTACTCTTTGGGTGGTCGTGGCTGCACCAAGTGAGAGCTGTCTCTTCTACTCTACATCAGATGCTGAAGTTCCCCATGGGAAGGGGGTAGCTATACATCCTCCGTCGGAAGTCACTACATCGGTACTGGAAATTGTACACGGGGAAGAGGATGTCTTTTTGTTTGGATTTACCTTGGCCGAGGCCCGAGTAGTGTAAGATATTCTAGCTGTTGATGAGGGGTTGTATGTCAATGCTCAATCTGTCAACCTCGTGAATAAGCTGCAACATGTACCCGGAATGGGATTGAGAAAGAGCGGCCGGAAGGGCATTGATGCATTGGCCGAAGTGCCACATAACCCTCATACCTTTGGTCTAGGTTACACGCCTACCAAAGAGGATTTGGTAAGAAAGGGAAAGAAAATGGCAGGAAGAGCCAAAGCTAAGCAAACTAGAAAGCACTATGAGCTAGTGCATAGACCCATTCAAGGAACCCTGAACGGCCGCTTTGTCCAGGAGGGGGAAGATTTCCCATTCTACAGTTTTCCTGAGCCATGGCTGAACTCTAAGAAGCAGCGTTTGCCTAGCTTTGAGATCTTTTTTGACCTACAACTGCAAGAGGATGAAGTTACAGAAGAACAGACTGACCTACCAGCTAAGGCTGAACAGAGTACAGAGGATGAGTCCAATGGCAGTGAACTTGAGATAGGAGCAGAGCTGGCCTGTCTCCTTTCGAATCCTTAGATCAAACCAGAAAGCTTGGGGGATGACTTCACTATTTTCGTGATCAGAGATCAATTGGCTGTGGACCCATCCGGTGGTATTCTGGATGCATCTATCGCACCCTCCCTCATTTGGCAGTTCGAAGAGGGCTTTTTGTCCAGCAGTTCTGAATCAGGTAGTGAACCAAAATCTGATTCCACAGAGTCTGTGGAGTCGAAATCAGATTCTAGCTCTTCTGAGTCGGAGTCCGGTATTCCTGGGGTTGATAACCTGGATGTTGTTGTTTTGTCCAGGTCGTCTTTTTCCTTTTCTTTTGAGTCGGTTGTAACCGAGGAATTGGATGAGCTGGAAGTTGTAAATGAGAATGGTACCACTATTGTTTCTGAGTACTTTTCTGTGCCACTTGTGCATTGTATGGATCATGACTTTCAAAATTTTGATAAAAACGATGAGGAATGAATTCCTCTGGTTTTGAAACATTTGATTGATCGAGAGGAAGAGAGGTTTGTAAAACCTTTAGTTGATGAAATCATTTCAATTAATGTGGATACTGAGAAGGATCTGCGTCTGGTCCAGATTGGGTCCACGTTGTCTTCGGAGGAACGTGAGCGCTTAGTCGCTATATTAAAAGATTTCAAAGATGTTTTTGCATGGTCCTACGAAGACATGCCTGGAATCGATCTTGAGATTGTACAGCACCAGACCCCTCTTGACCCTAAGGCCTGACCCGTCAAGCAGAAGCTTCGGAGAAAACACCCAGATTGGGCTCTGAAAATTAAGGAAGAGGTCACCAAGCAGATAGATGCAGGGTTCTTCCTAGTATCTAAGTATCCTACTTGGTTGGCCAATATTGTTCCGGTGCCGAAGAAAGATGGCAGAATTCGGGTGTGTGTGGATTTTAGAGATCTGAATAAAGCTAGTCTGAAGGACGACTTTCCTCTATCGCACATCGACGAGCTGGTGGACTTTACCGCAGGCCATGCGTTGCTATCCTTTATGGATGGGTTTTCCAGGTACAACCAGATCTTGATGGCACCCGAAGATAGGGAGAAGACTGCCTTCACCACGCCATGGGGAACCTACTGCTACCGAGTGATGCCGTTCGGTCTGAAAAATGCTGGGACTACTTATCAATGGGCAGCAACCACGATCTTGCATGATATGATCCACAAAGAGGTTGAGGTGTATGTGGACGACATGATTGTCAAGTCTAAGGAAAGAGAGGGCCACTACACCGCCTTAAAGAAAATTTTCCAACGGATCAGAGAATATCAGTTGCGACTGAATCCACAGAAGTGCACTTTTTGTGTCACAGCAGGGAAAATGCTGGGGTTCTTGATTACATAAAGGGGCATCGAAGTCAATCCTTCCAAAATCAAGGCCATCCTAGAAATGCCACCACCAAGGACTGAAAAGGAGGTGCGAGGCTTTCTGGGTAAAGTACAATTCATAAGACGGTTTATTGCAAAATTAACCTTGAATTATGAACCACTATTTGGTCTCCTGAAGAAAGGAAAGAAATTCCAATGGGATGACCGATGCTAGGTTGCTTTTGAGCAGATCAAGCAGTATCTACAGAACCCACCCATGTTGTCACCACCAGAGCTGGGGAAGCCATTGATTTTTTATCTGTCAGTAACCGATACAACAATGGGCTACATGCTTGCACAGGAATCTAAGGATAGAGTGGAGAAGGCCATCTATTACCTGAACAAGAAGATGCTGGAATATGAGACCTGCTACACGCCGCTGGAAAAGGCTTGCTTGGCCTTGGTATGGGCTACTAAGAAGTTGAGGCACTACCTGTTAGCTCACTCCGTAATTCTGGTTTCGAGATTAGATCCCATCAAATATCTCTTTGAGAAACCAGCGCCTACGGGTAGGCTAGCCCGTTGGTTGCTTCTTCTCTCTGAATTTGATTTGAAGTGTATGACTCGCAAATCTGTGAAGGGGAGAATGATAGCAGAGTTCCTAGCAGATCACCCAGTGGAGGGAGACGAAGCAGTAGAGTATTTGTTCCTAGATGAGGTCATTTTGCAGGTCGAGGAAGAGATTTAGACTATGTACTTTGACGGAGCGTCTAACCAGTATGGTTATGGAATAGGGGTGTTGCTGATAGCACCCGACAATTCCCATATACCTTTAGCTTTCAAACTCCAATTCAAGGTATCAAACAATGAAGCAGAGTACGAGGCATGTATCGCTGGCTTGGAAGCCGCCCTAGAATTAGGGGCAAAACGGTTGGACGTCATTGGGAGCTCGAACCTGGTTGTGTCTCAAGCAAAAGGAGACTGGAAAGTTAAAGAAGAAATGATGAAAATCTATCACCAAACCCTAGACATTCTGATTCCCAGGTTTGAGAAGCTAACCTTCACGCATCTGTTAAGAGAGAACAATAGGTTCGTTGACGCTTTATCAACTCTATCTTCCATGATAGACATCCCTTTGGGAGTCCGGATGCGTCTGAGCATTATTGAACAGAGGTATGTACCGACCTACGAGCTGATTGTCGCAATAGAAGAAGTACAAGATCGAAACCCCTAGTATCATGACATCTGGAACTTCTTGAAAAATAGGCTTATCCACTAGGGGCGAATGCCAAAGATAAAAGGGCAATACGGTGAATGGCTGCTCAGTTGATCATCTGCGGGGGTAAATTGTACAAACGAGGCCATCTAGGAATGCACAAGCTGTGTGTTGATGAAGAAGAGTCGAAGCGCCTAATGAAGGCCATCCACGGCGAAGAGTGCGGATCGCACATAAGTGGAGTGATGCTGGCTCGGAAAATTCTCAGACAGGGTTACTACTGGTCAACCATGGAGGAGGATTGCATCGGTTTTGTTCGGCGATGCCACAAGTGCCAAATCCATGCAAATCGCATGAATATCCCGCCATCAATGCTGTACAACATGACTTCACCGTGGTTGTTTTCAGTCTGGAGAATTGATGTTATTAGGGCAGTTACTTTGAAGGGGTCAAACGGACATGAGTATATCCTGGTGGCAATAGACTATTTTACAAAGTGGGTCGAGGCCTAATCCTACGTAGTGCTAAAAGCGTCATATGTAGCCAAGTTCATCAGGAATAATATCATCTATCGTTATGGGGTCCTGAATGAGATCATCTCAGACAATGGTTCCCACTGTAAGAAAGAAGTGATCGACTTGTTGGAGAAGTACAACGTGGCTTTTCATAAGTCATCTACATATCGGCCGCAAACTAACGGTGTTGTTGAGGCCGCCAGCAAGAATATCAAACACATTCTACAAAAGATGGTGGAAATCTACAGGGACTGGCCAGACAAACTGCCATTTGCTCTTTGGGGCTACAGGATATCAATTCGGACATCTACTGGGGCAACTTCGTATTCTCTGGTTTATAGGATGGTGGTCGTTCTGCCGATTGAAGTTGAAGTTCCGTCGCTGCAGGTTATGGCTGAGTGCCAGATAGTGGAAGCAGATTAGCAGTGGAGCAGGTTTGAGGAACTAATGTTGTTCGATGAGAGGAGGCTGAAAGCACTGTACCATGCTCAAAGTTATCAACGCAGCATTGCCAAGGCTTTCAACAAGAAAGTTAAGTCCAGGAATCTGAAAGAAGGAGATTTGGTGCTCAAAGACAACCGAGCTCCCATCTACGACCCTAGGGGCAAGTTCAGACCCAATTGGACTGGTCCTTACATTATCAAATCTATCTGGTCGGGTGGAGTTGTCACTCTTATGGACCTAGATGGCCTCGAATTCTCCCAACCAATCAACATGTACAAGTTGAAGAAATACTACCCTTCAGTGGCTTGCTAGACCGAAAACCCGAAAGGGTGACCTAGGCAAAAGTTAGAGCATAAAAAAATTGAAATAAGAAAAACTGAGCTCGCAAGGTTGAAAAACCGGAAAGGGTGGCCTTGGCAAAAGTTAGAGCGCAAAAGGAGAGTGTTAATACCCGAGTAACCCTAACCGAACTACGAAAGGCTTGATTCCCATCTTTGGGATACGTAGGCAACTTCATTCTGAAGTCCAGCTATAAACACTTCCAAATCAAATGTGTCCATGAGATTGTTTTGGTCATCTTTGTCTTTTCTGCATCCAAGAGTTCGATGGTCTTCACTATGAGTGATGATTACAATACAGTGCAGTGCTATTCAAATAAGGAGCAACTATCCGTTTGCTGGATTCGAGGTTGTACATATCAAGGATAGATTCTGGGTGTGTCCAGTTGTGATCCTTATCGAAAATGATTTTGAAAAGTTTTAATAAAAGTTGAATTTGTTAAAATTAATCTTTTTACAACTTAGACTATTTTTGGACCAAAAAAGAAAATTTTCAGTACCCATAACTTCAATTTCTTTGATTTCAATACAGAGTTCTCCAACTCTCGATACAAATGAAAGTTGTTTTTTATTACATTCAAAAGGAAAACTTGAAAGTTAGATCAAAGCAATAAACTTGGGGCACAGGTGTGTCAGGTGTTCCTGCGTCCCCTCCCAGAGCTTGTGGAAGCTTCAGATGCTAAAGTAGGCCCGGTTTACGCCTCATCTTCAAGCCAAGCTAGGCATTCGCCAGAAATGATGCAACTGAAATTGGGAGCAAGAACCAGAAGTTCTCTTGTCCTCCATGCAGTGGGATATCGAGCTAGTTGTGAACCTTAGATTGGAAATGGAACTGGGTACTCTACCCCCTCTTCTAGGCAAGTCTGTCCTTGTCCGAACAGACGACTGAACCAAAATGGAAAGTAGAAGACATAGTGCGTCAAGCCAATCAACTGAATGCCAAGTTGTCGAGACATGTTGTAGCTCATCTCGGGCAGATCAAACCAGGGGCAACGCCAAGTAATGTCGGCAGCAGACCTGTTGCACATCCAATGGCACCCCCACCCCTCGTTAGGGAAATTAACTAGCCGTTGGCGAAAGAAATAGCCTTGTGCTGAATATACAGGGCAAAAGAGTCCACTAATTTCAACCTGTCCATGAGCCATATCTGGGGAGGGATGAAAAATAAGAGAGATTAAATAACATAGAGGTGTATGTGGAGAGAAAAGTGAGAAAGGGTTTTAAGAGAAAAACAGAGCTTGAAGGCCGAGTAATGTGAGAAACACATATGAGAAGGGTGGGAAACATTACCTGCAAGAGTAGTGGACTTCCTGCAAATTTGGTTGTGTCCCGGCAATGGAAAGCATCCAAGCCCATCAAAGTCTCAGCCAATGCTAAGCCGATGTAGCTCTTGCTCTGTTTCAAGCCTTGGACTACTTCGATCAAGAGAATGCTAGACCTTCCGAAGCCAGGGGCAAGCAGGAAATGGGATAACATACACAAGCAAAGGGCATGTTGCCAAAAGCCTTGCCAAAGACGGTTACCGCGGTTGCTGGCATCAGAAAATTGATGAATCAAATTGGGAATATCCTACTCGCCATTGTGAACGAAAGATCAAGCATTGTGTAAAGTGAGCCCACACATTCTTTCTAGAGCCAGAATGTGGTCAAACACGACTGGGGCAAGATTTCCTCGTCACGCCGGGACTCCATCAAAACTTGGAACTCTTCAATTGTCAGACATATCTCTTGTCCCCCAAAGCTAAAAACATGCGTGACCGGGTTCCAACATCTAGCCGCGGCATGGAGGAACGGAAAACATAGCGGAGTACGACTCGGCGGGAATAGTGCATTTATCCCGAAACTTCGAAAATTCAGCTTTTCTGAGCCATCTAAAGCTGCAATCCAATTTGAGAGTTTTTCGGCAAATAATGGCTCCATTTGTGGCAAAAACATAGCTAAAATGCAAAAATCACAAAGCTGGAGCTTTTGTAGAAGATAAGGCAATGAGTGGAGGCCAGGTGTCAACATTTTGGAGGTTCTGCACATTGATGGCCAACAGAGGCTCATCAATGGCCGGCAGTGGCACATTGATGGCCGGCAGAGGGAATAGATGGCCGGCAGGCCATCCTTCATGGCCGGCAGCCTCCCTTTTATGCCTACTTTCCTCCTTTGTGAAGATCTAGTTGCATGCAGCAGTTGTATTCTGCTATTCGCATCTTTTGAGGTCTTGTTTTGAGTCCCTTTGGGCTTGAGCATGTTTATTTGAGTTGTATTCGTCTGCGTTTTGAGTTGTATTTGTGTTGTTTATCAAGTCCTTGTTTTGCTTATCGAGTTGTATTTACATTGATTGTCGAGTTGTTGTTTTGTTTATCGAGTTGTTTTACTTAGTTTGTCTTTTTAGTTGTTGGTCGGTTCATTACCTGATTAAGACAATGCTAATTGAATGTGCAAATTTTCAATCAAGATCAATCTTTTTTATGCTGTGCGATGTTATGCGATGCTCAGAATGCAAAATATAACACTTTTTCATCAAAAGCTGTTTTCATTCCGATCATGGTCACTTTTTACAAAAGAGTACAAGTTTTTAAAGAAATAAAACTCGTCTGAACTGTACAAAGTGCCAATACTACTAGCAAAAAGAAACTAAGTCAAAATATAGAAAGATCAACGCCAGCTATCTTAAGCTCGAGAGGCCCTTTTCGTCCTCTTCCTCAGTGGAGCAAACTCTATAGCACTGTCTCCATCGACGCCACTGTCTGAATTTGAATCAGAGTCTGAATCGGAGCCCTCCTCAACCTTCGTAGCCTCACCACTACCTGAAAGGCAATTGGTATATGTCAGCCACAATATGTGTATCAGATGCGAGAGTAGTGCGCAGGATTGGTACATGCAGAGTATGAATGTAATGCGAGAATGCAGTGTGTCAGATGTGATCTATACATGCAGTGTATTAGTGCAGGGCGAAGAAGTGTTTCGTTAAAATGCCAGTTTCAGTATGTCAGCAGAGATATGATGACCGAAATGCAAGAAAATTGAAATTTTTTACCTTAATGCCATGGAAGCCGAGTATTGACTCCCTCCTCAAGATCATATCCTCGAATGAGGCCAACATCTCGAGTAACCTCTCAAAGTACTCTGTGGAGGCCTACAAATGCAATTTGAAATGATCAGTGTCTGGAATGAATGAATGTTTGAGTATCTAAGCAAGAATGAAAAATGAAATAAAGACTGAAGTGCATACCAGAGGTGCATCAAGAGCCCTGATGTAACTGTCACCAGCCAACGGAGGCTCGATCGGGATCTGATAAGCCTCTCCGGAGTACCGCCAACCAGTCAACTCGGTTAGAAGCTCCGACCAACCAGCTCTCTGCTTTGCCTGGGGAGTCCCTCTGTCGCGGGCTGTGGTCGCCCGACTCGCTCTACGTATCACCCTCACGGCAGGAGCGCTCACTCCCTCATCTCCACGAACGCCAGTCAGAGGCGGCATCAGGTGTGTTTGGATGAAGGTCGTGTAATCGCTCTCCATACGGAAATACTCTGCCTCTAGCCCTACCGTGAACTGAATCACCTCGTCGGCAAATAGTCTGTGTGTCGCTCTCATGGACACTAGAGATGCCATTGGTATGAATAGGGCAGGCAAGCCCAAAGTCTAGCGCGCGAAGCGCTCACTCAAGAACCAGGTACGACAAATTGGACCCTTGAGAAGAATGTGATGGCGGGTGATGACCCGAACTGTATCATATTGGGCTCGGAGCCCTAACGGTGTCATGGCCCAAGGCTGCCATGTGATCTGAAATGGGAAGTAAATAGAGTATTAGTCGCTATCAGTTTTTAATATGTGAATTCAAATGGTTGAAAAGTGGGAGGACTTTGCCTTGGGTTACCTCATGCGTCGCGAGCACATCAAAATATTGGCAGAAAAAAATGAAGCTTTCTCGGGTCCTACGGCAGAGCTGGCCGTCATATACCTGAGAAAAGGGGACTGTCGCTGGAACCCCCTCCACAGGCTCTAGAGCGAGAGTCGAGAAGTACACGTACACCCATAGCTGCAAGGAAAGTACAACGATATGTGATCAATACAGTGTATGAACAGATACAGAAAATGCAAAGCAGAAAGTACATGTGTTGAGCAAGTGTAAAGCAAGAAAATGCTAAGCAAAAAATGTAAAGTAAAAAGGGAGAACTAAGCTGTGGACCTCTCAAGCTCGCAAGTAGCCTCCAATCAAGCTCCCACTCTTGTGGGAAGTCGAGCTCATATATCCGTACAAAGTGGTGAGGTCGGCTCCACCTCAATCATAGAACTGAACTCGATGGAGCACCACCAAGGCGCTCAACAGATACAGGCCCACGGTATTCCACCTGTTCGAAAACAAGGTGGTACCGAAAATGAACATGAGGAAGCCTCTAGCGTCCTGCTCTGTCTCTTCGACCATCTCGGGCTCATTCCCCCTGAACTACTCCTTAAACCAGCTATACCGGACCATGCCTGCCCAGAGTATCGGTGGATGTGTCCCAAGCAGCACGGCCTATGCTGTCTCCCACTCCCCCATATCGGGGTCCAGAGGGATCGGATCACCCCCTACGCCCAAGCCAGTGATCATGGCAATGTCGTAAGGGGTCATCATCATCTCCCTCGTGGTGGAGAAATTGAAGGAGTTGGTGGTGTCCCACCACCTCTCCACCAAGGGTCCTAAGAGAGGACGGCTCGCTACGACCCGAGTCAGGCTAGAGCAGAAGATACCGAAGCCTGTCTCATCAATGATGTCACGAACTCCAACTGGGAGCTCACCGTACCAATCTCGAGCGGTCGTCGTGACATAGCCTCTGAAGGCGTGGGACCCATCCTGTGATAATGCATGAGATGTGATCAGATCAAGCAATGAAAAATACAGTCAGATATAAAGTAGTGATGTATGAGATACAGTTAGATCAAGGCAGTGCATGAGATCAGATCGCAACAGTACAAGAAATGCAAACAGTTAAGGGTAGTACTGCAGAAAAATAATGTTCGTACCTCTATGGTGATGGCCGACAAATGAGACGCTGGCTCTCTAAGTAGGAGGTCCTCTGGGGCATCCTCAGCAAAGTCAGTAAAGGATTTGATGCCTCCGACGGTGGGTACTATGTGTGTCTGAGGATGGTACCTCGCTAGATCGAAGGGGCGTATGCTTAGTGATAATGGCTCCGACTCGGACTCAAAGTCCGCATCGAAATCTAGTGAAGGAAGCTCGGGGAGAGCTCCATCATAAGGAACACCATTCGCCATCTAAAATAGGTGCAAGATGAGTAAAAAACGACGAAAAGTGAAGAAAAAGGGTAAAACTTTAAAAAAGTCAACCCTAGGAGAGAGAAAAAGTCAAAGAGAGTCAAAGCCGGGAAAAGTGTACAAACCTTAAAAGAAACTCGAGGGGAATGAGCCTAGAATGGTGGAAATGAAGAAAGAAACGTCGAAATCAAATTCCAATCGGTTCAAAGTGAAGAGAACTAGACAGATTTAGCGATGAAAATGTTTTTAGGGTGTTGGAAAACGCGTGGGGAGCGTAAATATAGAGAGAATGAGCACCTAGAGAGCAAGAGGGAGGAATTTCGGATGAGAGGTTGTGTGGAAATGAAATGGCGTGCTTTGTTTTTAAAGACTCGGAGGTGAAAAGTCCAAATTGCCCAAATCTGCCATCGATGGCCGGCAGGGCACACCAGTGGCCGGCGGCTCCCCCTGGTGGCCGGCAGGGTTCCACAAGTTTCCCCTGCATCCCTGGCTCTATTTTTTGTTCTTGGATTCCAAGAAGTGTAAGGGATGTTCAGTGTTTTATTCAAAATGTCTTCACGGAAGCTCAGAATTGCGTTTCCAGTGCGCGTTGGTCGTCACTCATCAACATAAACAAGGTGTATCTTTTTAACATATTGCAACTCTTCCGAAAGGTAAATTGGAAGTTGCCTTCGAGTTGTCTTTAGCAAATATGCTTTTGTCTTTGCATAGAACGTGCATTTCTTTGTCGTTGCATGGAACATGCATTTTGTATTATTGCATAGAACATGCATCCCCATGTTTGCATAGCGTATGCAGGTGTTGCATTGAATATGCATTGTTGTTATTTTGCATAGAACATGCTCTCGCTCGCGCCGCATAGCATATGCTTCTGTTTTATTTCTTGCATGTTGTGCATAAAACATACCTCTAATATTGTGTCACGGTTATTCGTCTCGCATAGAACATGCATTCTTATTGTATTATACTTGTTAAGTTTCTTTCTTATGCAGGCACGATATTGTATGTAAGGTTCATTCAAAGGAATCCCAGGTGAGATCATTCCTGTCCCTTGAACCTTTGTTGGTTAGAAACATTCGGGTATGCCCGATGTTTATACCACCTCCTGGTTAGAAACATTCGGGTACGCCCGGTGTTTACACCACTCCTTGTTGGTTAGAAACATTCGGGTATGCCCAATGTTTACATCGACACCTTGCTTTGGTTAGAAACATTGGGCATGTTCCTGATGTTTATACCACCCTCCTAGTTAGAAGCGTTTGGAACGTGTTCTGACCCTTATACCACCTTGCTTTGGTTAGAAACATTAGGGCGCATTCTCGATGTTTATACCACCCTCCTGGTTAGAAGCGTTTGGAACGTGTTGCGACGCTTATACCACCTTGCTTTGGTTAGAAACATTGGGGCGTGTTCCCGATGTTTATACCACCCCCTGTTTTGGTTAGAAACATTCAGGTATGCCTGATGTTTATACCACCTCCTGGTTAGAAACATTCGGGTACACCCGGTGTTTACACCACTCCTTGTTGGTTAGAAACATTCGAGTACGCCCGATGTTTACACCGATACCCTTGTTTTGGTTAGAAACATTGAGACGTGTTCCAATGTTTATACCACCCATCTGGTTATAAGTGTTTGGAACGTGTTCCGATGCTTACACCACTCCTTGTTGGTTAGAAACATTCGGATACGCCTGATGTTTACACTGACACCTTACTTTGGTTAGAAACATTGGAGCGTGTTCCCGATGTTTATACCACCCTCCTGGTTAGAAGCATTTGGAATGTGTTCCGGGCCTTATACCACCGTGTTTTGGTTAGAAACATTAGGACGTGCTCCGATGTTTATACCACCCTCTGGTGTTTACACCACTCCCTTTCTCCACTCGTGTGTAGCTCGTTAGGATGTTCTCAGTTATAAACATTCGGGTACGCCTGGTGTTTGCACCATCCTCTTCTCCTCTCGCGTGCGACGTATGAAAACGTTTTTGGTTAGAAACACGTGGGCGCGTCCTAGTGTTCTCGTCGCTTTTTCTCCTCTCACGTGCGACACATTAGGACGTTACACTTTAGAAACATGTGGGCAAGTCCCGATGTTCACATCATCCCTTCTTTCCTTATGCGTGCAGCACGTCAAAATTTTGTTTGAGACCTCGGGTGCGCCCGACAGTCGTTCTTAGCCTTTCCTGCGTAAGGTGCAGTTAAGATTGCATAATTTTCTTACATCCTCTCTGCATGAAATGCTGTTCGGCTTGTGATTCTCACGCGTGGCGTGTTTATTTGCTTACTTCTTCTCATGTATGAGATTACTGTACCTTGTCGGTTTGCTTAAAATATGGCATTTTCCTCGCATGACATTTGCATGTAAATGCTCCATTACAGCCTCATTGGATAATTATAAGTTATGTTTGTGCATTATGCATACCATTTGCTTTTTGCCCCAATTTGTGGGCGCCACTATGTATTGTTATCTTGAATGTTTATCTAAGTTTTGCGGTCTTGTCAAAATAGGTCGTCTCTGGGCTTTGACATTCACTCACGTCATTTTATGACTCTGAGTTCTGTTAAAGAGGGGTAACTGTAGACACCCAATTTTTGACCGTCCTCAAGACTTGGATGTTTTTGCAGGTATATCCAGTGATAAGTTTGATTGCTCATCGAGTGCTCAAAGTCCGCGGTAGAACGCCACAGGTTTGACTTTTTTCAAACCCTACATCAATTCTGTCTCATTTTTGGACCATGTTTAGGTCCTTTCAACATGATGTTGTTGATGGCCTGCCGGCCATATTTGGGCACTGCCGGCCATGGATTTTGGCCTGCCAGCCATCAATGAGCCCTTGCCGGCCATCACTGATGGCCAACCGGCCACCAGTGTATCAATCGATATTTTCTAATATTTTGTGCCAGTTGTTTGCACAGATTGAGCCATCTTCTTGCACGTGTATGGCTGGATCTCTTTGAGGGGATTTTGCATTCTCTATATATAGAAGCCCCCTCTTGCATGTGGGGGGGTTGGGAATTTTTGAAGACAAAAAATCTCTCTCTCGCTCTCGAATTCTCTCTCTAAATATTTTGTGCCTTATAACCAAAATTCTCTACACTTTTGCATATAAGCCCTTGATCAAACTTGATCACCATTGAGTTGAGGTTGCTTGAGGCCATCTTTGAACTTTAGGAGAGGATATTGGCTTGGTTTGACTTGATTTTGGTGCCTAAATTGCATCTTGTCTTCAAGAGGTAGAATACTTGTGTTTTAAGCTTAATTTAAATACTTGTTCTGCCATCTTTACATATTGTTTTGAGGCTAGTTTTAACCTCTGAAAATCTCTATTTTCATGGTTTAAAATGGTGGTTTGAGGTTTGATTGGAGTTAGGGGTAGTCCACCCTTCTTGTTGCTTGATTATTAAGTTGTTGTGCCATCTTTCAAATCTTTCTAAAACAATTTTTTTGGCCCTTTTTACCACTGAATTCCAGGGGATTTTCAATGGTAAAAACTATGTTTTAAGGTCCAAAATAGGAGGGGGTAGCCTCCCCTCCTTATGTCTTGTTTGCAAGCCTAGATAACTTAACATGTGAGCATGATTTTTTAGCATTTTGTACCTTAATCTCAGCATGTTTTTGCTATTATTTTGGCATGTTTAAGCTCTATTTTGAGCTAGTTTGGTCCCTTGAGGCTTGCTTTGTATGCTTGTATTGCAATTGTGCTTAATAGTTTAGCTTGTACTATGTTTTGGCCTTTTATTCTAGCTATTTTTAGCTTACTTTGAGCATGTTTTAGGACTCCTTTTGGCTATTTTACGACTGTTTTGAAGTGTTTGTACCTTTGGAGCTTTGTATTACACACCTATAGTGTTGTGATCTTCACTAGTTTGGTGTTTTCGGCTTTTAAACATGATTTGCCTGAGTTGCTTGCATGTTGTAGTATCATTTTGCATGCCATTTCAGCACTGAAATCTCTGCAATCTCCCTCTATTCTTCACTCTTCCATTTGTTTTGAAAGTGGCTTTGAGCTTCTTGTTGGCTTGAGTGTGGAATTGAGACCCTCATGCCTAATTGTTTAATTCCTTCCGGAGTTCATTACCAACAGCATGAGGCCTCTTTCGCGCTCAAGGTACTTGCGGTTTAAGCCCTCTTTCCATTTGAGGACACTCACCTTGGACTTAACTGGTTAAAGAATGGATCGGTAATTAAAATGAGTAAACAAAAGTGACAAGTAAAACTTGAGCAAGATAAGCATGTTATGTTGCATTGCATGTGTTCAATCGGACGTTATATTGAACACAAGGAAGATTGGAGCATTTCATACTCAAAGTGATGAAATGAGCCAATCTCTTTGGTCTCCATCACCCTTTATCATGCATGATAGGGTGGTGGTCATTTCAGTCATATTTGTGCATTTATTGAAATTGTGCAACTTGGATCTTTGGCCATCATGCAATGAAATTGCTTGATTGGTGGTTTTAGATCCAAGAGTGCCACTCCTTTGAGGTTTGAGATGATAAGGAGGGGTACAGTACAAATAAACCCCTGGAAAACCCTTCATTTTCCTCTGTTTGTGCTCTGTTACAGTGTGGTAACTCAGAGCATCAGTGGCCGGCAGTGGCTCATTGGTGGCCAGCAGTGGCTCACTCTTGGTCGGCAAGGTACATTTTTGGCCGGCAGGGGGCCGGCAGTGACCTACCATGGCCGGCAGGCCACTGGTGTAATCCTCAGCATTGATTTGGTAAAGTGGAGCAGAAAGGTTTTGAAGTGTACTCAACCCTGCAAACAGAGCCTTTCAAGAGCAAAACCGGAGGGCTTTTTGGGGCGAAAACCGAGTGCATGCATCCTCCATTTCCCGAAGCAGAGCTATGGCAGTGTAGTTTAGATATTTTGCATGATTAGTTTATGTACATTGGCTTTGTAATTTAATTAATTAATTTTCTAATTAGTTAAATGTTGTAATAATTAAATAGCTCAGCTTAGCTATTTCTTTATTTTGTTTTGTAATAATTAGTCTAATTAGTTTAATTAGATTAGTTTGATTAGCTTAGATTAGCTTAGCTTATTCATTCGGACCCTCCTTCGCAAGGGCACAATGTTGTAATAAGTGTGCGTGTGTATGTGCATGTCTTCCAACCCCGCGTCTTTCTCCCTTTTATTTAATCACTTTTTATGGTTAGATTAGGGACATATTTTGATTAGTATACCTTATGCTTGTATGTTTGCATCCATTCATTAATCTTGCATACACCGAGGCTCGGCGCATCATTCAAACTACATTGTCAATTCAATACTTCTTTGAATACGTGCTTTAAAGCATGCTATCAAAGTGTTGCATATGCCATGTTTAGTAGCCGAGTCAATTAATTGTATCATTGCATGTGTTGCATTAGGCATCTTATCATAGTTAGGATCATGCATTGTTTCTAACTAGTTTTTGTTTTGGCTTGGATTACTCGGTAAGTTTTACGATTTAGCATGCTTGCATGAGTGTGATTGCCATATTGTCATGATTAGCATGCTTGCTATGAGGCTATGTGCTTAAATGATTAACTGCTTGAATGCCTATAGATGAAGGCTTTGTTGTTTGAATTGGAACAATTCAACAAGTGTGAGTTTTAAGCCCACTCTACGAAGTGGCAAATCATGTTTGAAGCCCACTTGAGGTGGAAAAATCCACATTTCTAAGCCCACTTGAGGGTGGCAAATTCAAACCATTTTCGAAAGCAAACATGAGTTGAATTCGTTCCAAGTCTTGCGACTTGGTCTATACTTGCTTGTGTGCGTCACATAGTAAAGTTAGCTAATAACCGGAATAAGAATACATGAGGTTTATTAAATAACATATCATGATAGTAGAGGCTGATCTTTGATCAGGCGAGCGGGAATGCTCATTTTAGGACATTTCCCTCTCGTACCCAAGTTCCCGAGCTGAGGCAACTTTGGTGATGATGGACACGTGGCCTTTGGCATGAGTCAGGGTTTCCTAAATTTCTCAAAAATAAAACATTTAGGTAGCGACTCTGTAATCTAGCAAAGCAGTCTAGTTTTGGTATTATTTGATTCAAAATCAATTTTCCAAAATGATTTACCGGATTAGACTCTTTAGTGTTTATCAGTTTCACATTGCACTTTGTGAAATTAGATTCAGAACCGTGATAGGAGTCCGAACAGTAGGACCAATTCGAGCTCTTCGAAAGGGGGCGCGGAAATGTCAAGCTGCACTACCCTCCCCTAAAAAGATGGCCCGACCCATTCTGTCTTCCCTTATTTTTAAATCCAGGCCCAAGAGATTAACCCAGGCCCACTGCCCACTGCCCAAAACCAATAGCTATTAACCCATTAAGATAAGGCCGAGATCGTCGCACAATATTAGGCGTCGTGAATCTCGTATGAGTAACAGAGCCTCGTTCCCTCGCCGGCCTCCTCATCTCCGACAACCACATCCGACGCCGCCTCCTTAGCGACCACCAAGACTGACTTTGACTCGTCCACCCCCAACCAAGATCGAAGCCTTTGAGCACCAAAGCTAGACCTTCCCAGCCTCCATCTGCCATCGGAATGAAAATCTAACTATATTTACAGTTTCTTAAGATTGTTTGGTTTGTATTTTCTTGTGTTTTTCTGCTAACTTTCTTTATAGGAATACCTATGCGAAAGGGATTGGAAAAACAAATACAAAACCAAATGAATAGTATTTGGGATTTAAAAACAAAATTTTGGACTACTAATCTTTGTGTTGAACAGGAATACCTCAGCGTTCAAAGGAATTTTTTGGACTAAATTTGAAGCACTTGTTTGCTTGAGTTTTAACTGTGCTTATTTACCAATGTATTAAAGCATTTTGTTTGCTTGTATCTCTTATAGCAATTTGTTTTAATTGCTTGTATTTAGTTAGCAATTTTTAAATTGCATGTAAGTTTGAAACTTGGTTTGTGTTAACCTAGTTCATCCCTTGAAAAACTTAATTCTAAAAATTGTTTCCCATGAAGTAGGAGTCAACATGCTCTTGAAAGTTTTGTCTAAGGTTAACTGGGTTTTAAGTGGGATCGATGCGACCTCTCCAGTCTTCCTGCAAACATTCCTAACCATGTTCAATTCTAAGGAAGTGGTAAGACTAATTTTGAATTAAATTTCCAACTTTGGGATTTTCTAGTGTTAAGTTTAATTTCTGGAAAAGCAGAATAGTGAAATTCCATTGTATTTTTCAGAAATGGAAACTGTTACCGATGTTGCTGCTACTGCTAACGTTGGTGAGGATCAGAACCCCGGGGTAACAAGCTTTCCAACCCCTACTACTGTGACCTCTGTGGTCAACCCTGTTGCTGCTCCTGCTATTCCGGGAGGCCTACTCAACCATCATGAGTGCACGGAGAAGTTCACGGGAGTTAATTTCAAGAGGTGGCAGCAGAAGATGCTGTTCTACCTGACTACTCTAAGCCTTGTGAGGTTTTAGAGTGAAGATCCACCAGCCATGGAAGAGAATGAGCAAGACAAGCAGAAGCTCATGACTCTAGATGCTTGGAAGCAATTACACTTCCTTGGTCGAAATTATGTTCTAAATGGCTTGGTAGATTCACTTTTCAATGTGTTTTCTGCCAAGAAGTCGGCAAATTAGCTTTGGAATGCTTTGGACAAGAAGTACAAGACCGAGGATGCTGGGGCAAAGAAATTTGTTGTGGGCCGGTTTCTAGACTTCAAAATGGTAAACTCAAAAACCGTCATTAGTCAAGTTCAAGAGTTCCAAGTAATTCTACACGAGATTCATGCAGAGGGAATGTTCCTAAATGAGTCATTCCAGGCAGCTGAGCTGAATGAAAAGCTACCTAACGGCTAGAAAGACTTCAAGAACTACTTGAAGCATAAACGAAAGGAGATGACAATTGAAGAGCTCGTTGCCAGGCTCCGTATTGAGAAGATAACAAGAAGAAATGGGAAGAGTACCTCCACAGTGAAAGCAACCATGGTTGAGCATGGCCAGTCCTCGAGGGTAAAGAAGAAGCCACCGACAGGTAAAAGCTTAAAGCTTGGGGCAAGAGACGGTGTCTCCAAAAGGCCGGTCTACAAGCCGTAGGAACCTACTTTTAGGTTCAATGAAAAGTGCTTCAACTGTGGAAGCGATGGGCATCGGATGATTGACTGCCGTAAGAAAAAGAAACCGTACAAGAAGTACCCTCCACAGAACAAGAGTCGTGCCCACATGGTTGAAATGGAGGATTTGTCACAAGATGTGGACGACATGCATCTGTCAACTGTCATCTTGGAAGTGAACATGGTGGGGTCCAACCCGAATGAATGGTGGGTGGACACTAGGGCCACTTGCCACATCTATGCGGAAAAGAATATGTTTACAACTTGCGAACTAGTTTCGGACTGTGAAAAGTTATTCATGGGGAATTCTGTGACCTCAACTATTGAGGAAAATGGAAAGGTGGTCCTAAAGATGACTTCAGAGAAAAAGCTGACTCCGAACGATGTCTTGTTTGTGCGGAACATTCGTAAGAACCTTGTCTCAAGGTCTCTCTTAAGTAAGCATGGCTTCCGTATGGTGTTTGAGGCTGATAAGGTCGTGTTGACTAAGAGCGGGGTCTATGTGGGGAAGGGGTATATGTCGGGTGATATGTTCAAACTCAATGTAATGACTCTTATTCCTAAAATTAATGAAAAAACTGCTTCTTCTGCTTATATGCTTGAGTCGCTTAATTTATGGCATGGTAGACTGGGTCATGTAAATTTTGACTCGTTGCGTAGATTAATCAAGTTAGATCACTGCAAACACTCCATTTTTGACTGCCCGTAAGACTTGGGCGCTTTATTTTGAGCACTCGAAGATAAATGTTACGTTGTGTTAGTGGTTTGGATTCTCAATGAAGGAATCCGATTTCGAACTCTAAACAATCCCAACCTTCCATACCCTCAAAAACCCATTTTTTAGCACTATGCCAACCTGCATTGAACCTAAAACTACAACGCCTCCAAAATAAATAATAAACCAACCATGCACAAGATCCATAAATATAGTAGAAAGGTTATATTTTCATTAATCAAGTCCACATTACAAAATGTGTTACATGCATTACACTTTCATAAATGTTCATTCTTGAAACTATAGCACGTAACCCTAATTGGTGATAGCAAAATAAATGCCCTACGGGCTTACATCTTTCCAAGTGATAACTTGGTTACAACAAAAGAGAGTCATAAGCTCTTCACAGGTAAAGCCCTCGGCTTAAAAGAAAACATATAAACACGAAAATAACAAAATAGAGTCTTCAGCCCCAAAACCTCCCAAACTATGTTCTTGGAGGCAGCATGTCACCTGTACCTGAAAGTGGTTTCCTAAGTAGGGTGAGCCAAAGCCCAGTAGAGATATGCTAAACAATAGATGAGAATTAGCTAAAATATCAGCATTAGATAAATGTTCAATGCTTGTAAACCAACTTACACCCTTTCCCTGACCAATCAATATTGGCATCCATAATTCAGTCCATCTCCATTCATTTATCCAAATTAATTTACTGACATAATTCCTTGTTATCTAAACAATGCAAAACGAGACTACAACTCATTTATTAACACTTCCATAACAAACATTATTCAAACAATTCCATTTTCTTGCCATTTTACGGAATCACATCCGAGAGAACCGGCACCCAAATATATATATGATTTCGGGACTTTCACCCTGGACACTCCGGCTAACTTAATTGTCAATAGAGTCCATCTCCTATCTCCTCCCAAATAATAGAGTACATCCCCTATGTCCTCCCAAACAATTATACATACACAATGTATTTAAACACGTGTCATATACAATGACTACCAAATTGTAACAACCCCGACCCATAATTAATGTTAATTCATGCTTAAGTGTGCCTAACAAGTAATTAAGAAGAAATCTTGAGTTAATTAAATGTGCATGGCATTATTTTGTGTTTATATATGTTTAGCGTAGAAAGATCTGTTCTTGTTTTCGTTTCGGTTTGCAAATTGAAGGCCTTATTAGCATTGGATTCAGAAATTGATTTGATTTATGTATTAATTAGAATTTTTAGAATTTTATGGTAGGTTTAATTGAAATTCAATTCTGAACGATTAAATTAGAATAATTAATGTCAATTAATTAACCAACTCTTAATCAAGCCTATATAAGGCACCTATAGCCTCCACTCATCTTTTCTTTCCTTCATTCAACACACACTCTTGAGCCTATAAGCAAAAACATGGGAGAGAGAGAGAGAGAGAGAGAGAGAGAGAGGGAAGGAAGGAAAATTGAGACCAAAATTGTGCTCAACCAAGGGAAATTGCTAGGAAGAGGAATAATTGAACTTAGAAATTCAAGAATCAAGTCTCTAGATCTCACCTTGGCAAGCCTAGGTAAGAATTCAATGCTTGGAATGTACAATCATGATGTGTAGGACGAGTTCTAGAGGTTTAAGTTGATTAATGTAGGATTTGAGCTAGGAATGAAGGAAGTCAAATCATTTCATACATGCATGCATAAATTCCCATGTTTTGAGTATGATTTTCAAGAATCCCTTCATGCATGTCTTAAATTCACTTTAATTTTGGGGAGTCATCAAACTTCAAGTTGTTTTGTAGCATTTGATCATGTTTTGAGAAGCTTATGGTCAAAGAAATTCATGCATGTCATGTTCTTGGATCATTCATAAACTTTTAGTTGAATTTTGCATAATTGGCAAGCCATTGGACCATGATTTCTTGAATCAATCTTTAATTCATGTTGTTTCAAGGGTTTCTATGCATTTCCTCAAGTTTTGGCATAGAAAAATCGAGTTTGATGCTTTAAAGATTGAGTTTGAGCAAATCTGGAAATTCCAGAATTTGTATCCATGCTCGAGCGTGGGATTTCACGCTCGAGCGAGCACTCTGAGTGCGAGCACTTCTGCTAGAGCGACCTGATTCCCGCTCAAACGTGAAATGCATGTACCCAAAAGTTCACATGTTTTGCAGCATGCTCGAGCGATAGAAGTCACGCTCGAGCGAGAGTCTGAGTCTCACGCTCGAGCGAAGATCGAGCATCAGTCGAGCGTGAAAAGCAAGCAACCAGTACTTTTTCAAAGTTTACAGTCTGCTCGAGCGAAGCCTCACTTTTTGCATGTCCGCTCGAGCGTGGACTCTGTTTTTAGCAAAATTTGGAAAATGTTTTCAAGTACATTCTAGCATCCTCATTCCATCCTAGGCACTCCTAGGCCATGTTTAAGACCCCATATGAGGTTAAAGGCTAGAAACACACTAACAACAAATGAAATAAGTTATGTACAATCTGAGCGTGTGTATTCAATGTATGAATCTGCCATGTTATGTAGGTCACGCGCCTCAGGATAGGTGAATTGCCCACTTCGCCGTCTATTCGAAGCTACCAGTTATTTGTGAGTAATAACTTTGTAAAGTTATGTTCAATGTTAAATATTTTCTGAACGCTATGACATGTAATGATTAGTTTCTGAAATGCTATGTTTTGAATGAATGAATGATTGTCCAAAATTCTGAAAGTTATTTGTGGCATCCTTAGCATCATATGATATGCATCCCTTCATGGGTCATCAGGTCCCTTTATGGGTCATCGTAAACGTCTCTGTGCACATGAGTCATCAGAAAGCCTCCATGGCAGTCCCTTGTGGGTCATCGGATTTGTTAATACTAATGGATATGCCACGTACTATGATATGATATATGTTTAAGTTCTGAATACAAATGTAACCACGCCAATGAATCTACTCTGTTATGGCATCCGATTATGTACAAGACTTTGTTTCTGTATGGACATCATTCAGTAAAATCTTTACTCTGTTATTATTCACTGGGCGATCGCTCATTATTTATGTTATGTATGTAGGTGAGCAGGCACGTGACCAGGCCCAGAGTTGATGGCCTATGTTTCAGTTTTGTCAACCAACCTTTGTGCCTCCCGAGGAGGTTCCGAATGAAGTCAAGTTCTGTGGCAATTTTTGTAATCATATTAGACTATGTTTATACCGTGTTGTATTTGGTCAAGATTTCTGATAACATGTACTTGGAGTGATATGTAAATATTGTATTTATGTCGCCACTCAAAAGTCTATAAAAATTTTAAGTTATCTGTTCCATATACGTCTGCACAGCTCTATGGACTATGTATGTTTAGTATATTTGCTTCTGCAGCCCCTACTATATGTTATTATGTCAAGAGGCCTTTGGTAATCCAAGGATTACTAGCCGGTTACAACCCTAAACCCATAGAGACGGGTTCGGGTCGTGACAGGAATTCACGCATTCAACAATTTAATCAACCGTCATATTCAATGACATAATTCATGTGGCTAGTTTCAATTCATCTAGTCCTCATGCAATTCCTACAACACTCATAGCTATCCTCCACTAATAGCCCAAACAGATATTTTCTAAACAAATAAACAAATCTATCAAACAGATAAATTGTCAAATTTTTCATAGGTGAGTGATTTAACCCATCCAACTACACCATTCAATTACAGGCTTTTCCAATTTCATATTTGCACATCAATTTTATTATTTATACAAAATAATTTATTTTAATTCAAATTAGGGAAATATTCTCCCCTTTCCAAATATTACACCCAAGACCAAATTTCACCAATGATACCCAAGCAATATCATGTTCGAGACCTCTCATACACATATGTGGCCAAATATAGAAAACCCCCTTTTCAAAAATTCAAATCCAAACCCTAACTTTCCCAAATCTTTCCAAATCCCACCACTTATACAAAATGACAAATATCTAGGTTAAAACTCTTATTAAAGAGTAGAACATCCCTACCTCAAAGTTACGAGAGCAAAGGAGAAGAAGAAGAAACCCAAAGATGCTCCAAATTCCACCTTTTTCGGATCAAATGGAAACCCACGCAACACTCTGACTTTTAAACAAAGGGAATAGGGTAGAAAGACCTTAGATCATGGGGTATTTATAGAAAGACCTTAGATCGAAAAAGTTGTCACTCAAGCGACCAGACACAACAAAGGACCTCGCTCGAGCGCAAGAAGCATCGCTCGAGCACACAATGCAAAGCTTCAGGTCTGCCACAGACGCAGATGCACACTCGAGCTCTAGAAGTCTCGTTTGAGCGAAGAAACAATTCCACAAGGCTCGCTCGAGCATAAGAAGCCTCACTCGAGCGAAGAGACCAAAATCTGGGCAACAACCATTTGAACCAACTAACAACCAACCTGTTCCAAATTCGCCTAACAAATCCCAAAACTCAAATTCAAAGAATTAGGGGAAGGAAACAAGACGTAAATAACCACATACAACCACGGAACCTGAGTCCGGAACACAATAAAGATCGGGGTAAAAACCAGGATCGATATAAGAACAGAGAGGCAAGGGAGCCACATTGGGGCCCAACCGTGCCTCATTTGAGATCGGCCATGGCCATTAGGATCTGGCCGTGCCTTTTGGGTGACAAACATTGTTCTGGGCAGGAATCTGCCAACTGTCTATTTTTGAAGATATTTATGACCTATTTGCCTCAAATTCTATAAATATGAGCTCAGACCTTTGTTTTGATGGTTAGCAAAATTTCAAAGAGTTAAAAAGACATTTGAAAGCTCCCTCTCCTCTTACAGTCGCCTTTGTGCTATCATATCATCTTTGAACTATATATACACACCATATACACCATTAGAGCTTGGACTTAGAGCTTTGGTTAAGACTTTGGCACCATAATTCAAACTTGAGAGTGCTTTGGGATCAAGTTTGGTTTACAACAAGAACATCCTCTCTATAAGAGGTTTAAGCTTGACACCTTCTTCCTTGCTTTCATTTCAATCTTTGTCTATCTTTTTGTTGTGTTTTCATACTGTTTTGGATCAATTCCAAGTGCTGAAACTTGGGGTTAAAGAGCTACCAAAGATGGAGGGGCTAATTACCCTTTCTTGAACCTTATCCCATAGCTTATACCTTTTTGTTTTCCCACTCTTTTCTTTGATTTAAACACTGATTTTCAGAGTTTTAAAAGGCTGAAAAAATGTGACCTAGAAGTCCCAAAAGTGGAGGGGTGGGGCTTGCTTACTAGCTTTGTGTCCTCTTATTTTTGTTTTGTTTTTGTTTTTGTTTTGTTTTGTTTTGTTTTGTTTTTTTGTTTTTTGTTTTGTTTTTCTTTTTCTTTTTTCTTTTTTTGTACTCTTTTAAAGATGATTTTAGGTATTGTTTTTTGAGTTTTAGGGGCTGTTTAAATCATTTACTTAGTTTGTGCTTTGAATATCATGCTTATAGTGTTGTAGTCCTTATGGATTTGGCTGTTTAGGCCTAGACACCAATCCATTTGAGTTGATAGTCTTGTTTACTTAGTTTTCAAGTAAATAATCTTACTTTTGCAATAATCAACTTCGCATAATCATCTATGCAACCTCCCTCCATTCTTCGCTTTCTTTGATTAAAAGTTATCTTAAACACTAGTTTGTTGCTCAAGGCATGATAAAGAGACTTTACATGCTTAATGGTTTAATCTCTTCGAAGATTCATTACCAAGGCATTACATCTCTCTCATGCTAAGCACAACCTCTTGTTTGACACTTCTCTTTATCGCTTTTGCACTTAGTGGACGTAGATACCACTTTTGGACAAAATGGAATAAAAGATAAGAAATAGAGAGGTAAGATAAAATTCGGCTTAAAATCAATTAAAACCGGCATAAAGGAAACAAATAAAATTGGTTGGATTTGCGGACGTTATAATGAATCCATCATTTCTATAGTCATCACATACTAATTCGTGATGTTTGATGATTCTTAAAGCATGTCTACTTCCCTTCTTGAATTAACTTCATGATAGAAAGAATGTGTTGTTTGTCTTTCATTGCATTCATTAAACTTTTGTCCTATCGCGTCCAAAATCATCACACAATCAACTTGTGACCATTGATGGTTTGGGAACTGAACCCGCACTTCTCTTGAGTATCTCCATGATGGAGAAGGACAGAAAGGTCAAACATTGCTTAGAAGCACTCTATCTGTACTGTTTTCACCTCAGTGCACAACACAATTTTTCTACCAAAAATTAGGGCAAGGCCGGATCTGTTTGGGCCCGGCCACGCTTCATTTAGGCCCGACCGACCTCCAATGTGTGGTACACATGGCATTTTTAAGAAGTACAGAGCAGTGGCTGAGGGTGAACACATGTCAATTTCCCAACAAGGTAGACAGAGCAATTTCTGAGGAACATTGTCATTGGCGCGTGCATGATTATTGGTTATTTTTAAATGGATTGTTGTGATCTCATCATTATAATGGATTAGGTAGTTATTCATTCGAATTTGTAATAATTAAAGACATTCGAACATTCATTGGACCCTCTTGTATGATGGCAAACTTGTAATATTGTGCGTATCTTCCAACCCCCATTCTTTGTCCCTCTTATTTACTTGCTTATGATGATTGCATATAGCATCGTATTTTGGTTTCATATCATTGTCGTGCCTTGTATCCATTTTTGCATGCATTGGGTTCGGTTCATCACCGTAATTTTATTGTTACCATTTGTTACTTACTTGAATACGTACGCTAAACACATGCTTTAAGTTGAGCCATGTGTCATATTAAGAAACTGAACCTAATAGTCACATTTTGTATGCGTTGCATTAGTCACTTGAATATTAGAGCATGCACTTTTCTAATTGTTTTATTTCCTTTGGCTTGCCTTGGAGTACTAGGTGAGCATTTCTTGCTTTAGCATATTGCATGTGTGTTTTTGTTGCCATATCAAGCATGTTACCATGAGGCTAAGTGCTTATTTGATGTATCTCTTGAATGCCTATGGATGAAGGCTAATTTGCTTAAATTGGGATGATTTGATTAATGTACTTAAGAGCTTACTCTTTTAAGTAACACATATCCAAACTCTTTGCAAACAAATATGAAATCAAAGTGTTCTAAAATGAGTGAATAGTCTATACTTGTGTGCCTCATGTAGTAATGTTTAGCATAATAATCAGAACAAGAGCATATACTGTCTATGAAAATCACATCATGATTAGTGGAGGCTGATTTTTGATCGGGTAAGTGGGGTGTGCAATTCATGACCTTTCCCTCTCATACCTAAGTTCCTGAGCCGAGACACTTTGGTTATGACGGACAAGTGGCCTTTGGCATGAGTCACGGTTTTCTAAAATTTTCAAAAATATTTAGGTGCAACTCTACAATCTGGCAATGCAGTCCATTTTTAGCATCTCCGATGATAAATGGATTTTCTAAAGATTTGTCAGAGTTGGACTCATTTGTGTTTATTTGTTTCACATTATGAAACCAGATTCAGAACCACGGGAGTCCGAACTGTAGGGCTATCGTATCCGAGGAGCTAAACCCCTCTGAGGAGCATGAAAAGCGAGCTACAAATAGTTTGCTAGCTTTTATTTGCTGAATTATTGTGTAATTAAAAGAAATTTTGGGATAAAGAGGAAGGTTTGAAAAACTCATGCATTGCATTGAATTTCAACAGTGTTGGTTTAAATACTAGATTATTTAAAGGAGTGTGTGTGGTTCCGGAATGCGGTGTGCGTGTGTAAAGGTGCCCAATTGCCCTTCTGTGCTCGATGGCCAGAAAATGTGGGAATGTCATTGGTAATTTTGTAAAGGTGCCCAATTGCCCTTTTGTGTTCAGTGGCCGATAAATGTGGGGGAAAGGTTGAAATGATTGATGGAGGTGCCCACTTGTCCTACTGTGCTTGGTGGCTAGTAAATGTGGGGAGTATTTTGAGGTATCTTACATGGAGTTTGTTACAAAATGAAAGTTCTTGGTTATGATAATGTTTAATGAGTTGAGTCAACGTGGGTTACAGATCATGTATTTTAGAATTCGATTTTCCAAACAGAGTTAGGTCATAAACATGGCACGACTTTGCATAGCATAATCATATTGATCATATACATGTTAATCATATTTGGTTATGTTAAGTTTACTTCCAACTGGGCGTAAAAGCACACTCCCTTTTTATGGGCTAGATATCCTAAAAGATTCCAGGTGATGAACCTTGTTATCGTTGAAAAGTGGATGGAGTTCAACATGGAGCACTGAAGCTTCTTTGATGTTGTTTGCCTACAGCTATGGAGCTTATTTGTTGAGTTAGGCTTTTATTTGTTGAAATCAAGGCCCTTAGTCTTGAAAGATGTAAGCCCTTATGGCAATTTTGATGCACATTTTATATTACAGTGTGTTATAAATTATTACAATGAACTCGAAGAGGAATACATGAGAATGTAATAGGTGCAGTTTATTGAATTGTTATTGCTTATTTATCGTTCATATGAGTGTCAAAATTGGACAAGAATAATGGTTTGGTAACAAATTATTGTAGACACCCCATTTTGACCAATCCTAAGACTTGGGCGCTTTATGTTGATTACCTGATGATGACAATCAGAATGTGTTCCCCAGCAGTCCTCAAGAAGAAAAATAGAATTTGAGCTTTAATCCCAACCTTCATACATTTTTGGCCAAACTATTTTAGACCTTAAAACCCTCTTTTCAAAATATTTTTCCAAATGTTTTTACGATGTTCCGAGGCTTCCATTTCAATTAAAATATTACACTTTTCAGTAAACCAAGTAAGGACAAAGTGGAAATAAATGGAAGGGATCTGAACTCTTTGAAAAAAATATTTAAAAACATCTTTTTTGTAAGTTTGGATAGGTTCGGATTTGAAGGAAACATGAGGGGATGGAAGAAAACTGGTTTAAGAAAAGAATGAGCATCAAATCATTAAAAAAGAAATGAATAGCCTTTACTAAATTAGGCATATCTCTTTGTACACTTTGATTTTAAATATGAGGCCACCACCATTGGAAAGGAGACTTCTGGGGCTTCAATTTAGACCCAAGAACCACCTAAAACCAAGTCCGGATAAGGGAGATATGCCTATTTGAAGTTGGGCTTAAGAGCAGATTTTGTTGACCCAAC
>NW_021026971.1:973071-984297 GCF_004153795.1 Camellia sinensis
GACACATTCCGTCACTCGGAGTACGAAATGTACCTCGTTTCCTGCGCCCGGGCTAACTCCTATTCCGAACACAATGCAATATGCATGACATGCATGAATGCAACTAAGATACAGCCTAGCATGCACAATGCTGTGAAAATGAGATGCCTCGAAATGCGTGCACACGGGCACGCAAACCGAGAAAAAGACATACACAATGCAAATGATATCAAATGCGATATGGACTTACACTAACATGAGAGAGCCTCAGCCACACTCACATAGGATGCCGATAGATGAAAATGGAGTGCCTCGAAATGCGTGCACACGGGCACGCAAACCGAGGCGATGACAGAATGCGATGCAATGACATGAAAACATGAGATGGGCTTATACCAACATGAGTGAGCCTCAGCCACACTCACATAGGAGGCCGGCGGACAAAAAAGAAGTGCCTCGAAATGCGTACACACGGGCACGCAAACTGAGGCGATGGCAGAATACGATGCAATGGCATGAAAACATGATATGGGCTTATACCAACATGAGTGAGCCTCAGCCACACTCACATAGGATGCCGGCGGATAAAAAAGAAGTGCCTCGAAATGCGTGCACACGGGCACGCAAACCGAGGCGATGGCAGAATGCGATGCAATAGCATGAAAACATGATATGGGCTTATACCAACATGAGAGAGCCTCAGCCACACTCACATAGGAGGCCGGCGGACAAAAAAGAAGTGCCTCGAAATGCGTGCACACGGGCACGCAAACCGAGGCATAACACAAAGTATACAAAAAATTCATCAAACAGCCAAAGACCCTTAATGAAATATGAAGAATGGGTCAAAATAAGACTGTTTTCAGTTCTGTAAAATGACCAAAAATAGAAGCATAATGGGCTAATAGATCATGCAAAAATGGGGACCAAAGAGGGATATAATGACAAGTGGCACATGAAGGTCCCAAACAGTAATGAACCCTTCTTCAATGTTGAATAGGGGCTCAAAATAAGCTCATTTAAAGTTTACATCATGCTCCAAAATAGATCACACATAGGCTAAAAATACTATGCAAGATAACGGTATATGAGAAGGATAATGAAGCAAGTGTAAGATAGGGACCTCAAATGCCAAAATTCCCTTAATGAAACATGAAATAGAGCTCAAATAAAGGGTACTTTCAGTTTTGGTCGGAGCTCAAAACAGCAAGCAAAATAGCTAAACAAATGTTGCAAAATTAAGATCAAAATGAGAGAATTGGTACTCACCCTTGAAGACCAAACTTTGATAGCTTCTTGGCTTGAGTTTGTGGCTCCTTAGGCTTTGAAGAACAACCTCCAGCTTCTGGAATGAAGGAGGGAAGGGTGGGGCTTGGTGGTGTAGTGTAAAATGGTGTAGGGTTGGAAGTATGGAAGCTTGGAGATGGAGAGAGAGAGAGATCCAATGCAAAGGGCTTGAGGGAATTTTTTTCTAACCCTTATCCCCAGACCTGGCCAGCCAAGTATATACACTAAATAGGGGGAGAAATGGAGGGAAAAAGTGAGGGGGAAAACAAGCCAAGTTTCCCCCCAAAAAAGGTCCCCCCGGATAGAGATTTTTGGAGGGAAAAAAGTGCATAGCTGTAATGTATATGTTGCAAGGATCATGGCCGGCCACTTATTGGAGCTGCAGGTGGCCGGCCGGCCACCTCCCATGGCCGGCCGGCCAAGGGTCAAAAGGGCCAAGTTGAATTAGTGGCCGGCCACCACAAATTGCTATCCTCCCAGGTTCCCTCATCACAACCCTGTGGTTCAAAATTGCAAACTGTAAAACAGGAGAGAGAATAGGCCAATTTTAGGAAGGGTTCAAAAGGGTCAAGCAACATTAGTGACCGGCCACCAAATTTTAGGGTCCTCCCATGTGTGTACATCACAAATATGTGGTTACAAGTTCAAGAAAATGGCCCAAGGGTGTTCAACATTGGCTCGGAAGTGAGAAAAACGGGCGTCGGAGGGCACCGGAGGATATATAACTGGTTGCTGAAGTAATTGCTGGCCTCCCACCCTTCTACGGCCTTCCTGGGGATGAAACAGAGGTACCTGCCAAAAATGAACGAAAACCGATGCAAAACGAATGTTCGGGGGCTAGAACACGCAGTTCGGGGCCCCGAAAACTGCCTGTTGAGCACCGAAAGTGGCATTCGACCACGGAGTGGGTCTCCTAGACCTCAGTGTCCCTCAAAAGGGAGTAAATAAGATGCATGGTAAAAATCGAAACAAATGGAGGTGGTTAAGCGATCCCGAACCGAGGCACACGGCCTGACAGCTCCGAAAATCGGGAACCGGGCTCTGAAATGGGAAAAATGGCCTACAGCCACAAAATGTAACCCACAGCCACTGAGAGATGGTCGACGGGGCCTCTCCCTCCCCTCAGGAAAAGAAACAGAGAAAACCGAGTCTGGTTCGCAAACCGAGGCAAGGCACAGAAGAGGGTTCGGAAGTCCGGAGGCAGGGCTCACGGCCGTGACTCAGAAACTTCTGAACGAGCATAATATGCAACATCACCAAGCGCTCAATCAGTGACGTCTAAGTCTTAAGGTCATTCAAGAATGTGACCCCAAGGTGTTCAACATTAGCCCGGAAGTGTGAAAAGCGGGCATCGGAGGGCGTCGGAGGATATATAACTGGTTGCTGCAACAATTACTGGCCTCCCACCTTTCAGTGACCTCCCTAGTGATAAAACAGAGGTACCTGCCAAAAATGAACAAAAACCGATACAAAACGAATGCTCGGGGGCGAAAACACGCAGTTCGGGGCCCCGAAAATGGGCTGTTAAGCACCGATAGTGGTGTTCAGCCACGAAGTGGGTTTCTCAGACCCAGTGTCCCTCAAAAGGGAGAAAATAAGATGCATGCCAAAAATCAGAGCAAACGGAGATGGTTAGGCGGTCCCGAACCGAGGCACACGGCCTGCGATTCCGAAAAACCGGAAACCGGACTCCGAAATGGGCAAAATGGCCTACGACCACGAAATGTAGCCTACGGACATTGAGAGATGGTCTACTGGACCTCTCCCTTCCCTTAGGAAAAGAAATCGAGAAAAACGAACCTGGTTCGCAAACCGAGGCAAGGTACAAAAGAGGGTTCGGAAGTCCGCAGGCAGGGCTCACGGCCGCAACTCTGAAACTTCTGAACGAGCACATTATGCAACATCACCATGCACTCAATCAGTGACGTCTGAGTCTTAAGGTCGGTCAAAAATGGGGTGTCTACACCTATGCACGCGAAATGGCAAGTAAACACCATAATTATATATTTACCATCATGCAAGAGGGTCCAAATAAGTGTCCAAGTGTTCGAACGTCAATGTATGAGAACTGGCAAGTAAAAACCATAATTATATATCTGCCATCATGCAAAAGGGTATCTGCCATCATGCAAGATGGTCTGAATAAGTATCTGAGTGTTTAAACCCTAATGCATGAGAATTGGCAAGTAAACACCATAATTACATATCTGTCATCATGCAGAGGGTCTGAATAAGTGTCTGAGTGTTCGAATCCTAACGCACCAGAAATGGCATCTAAACGGCATAATTACATATCTGCCATCATGCAAGAGGATCCGAATAAGTGTTCGAGTGTTCGAACCTTAATCCATGAGAAATGGTAAGTAAACACCATAATTACATATCTGCCTTGATGCAAGAGGATACGAATAAGTGTCCGAGTGTTCGAATCCTAATGCACAAGACATGGCAAGTAAACACCATAATTACATATCTGCCATCATGCAAGAGGGTCTGAATAAGTGTCAGATTGTTCATATCCTAACGCTCCAGAAATGGCATGTAAATGCCATAATTACATATCTGCCATCATGCAAGAGGATCCAAATAAGTGTTTGAGTGTTCGAACCTTAATCCATGAGCAATGGTAAGTAAACACCGTAATTACATATCTGCCTTGATACAAGAGGATACGAATAAGTGTCTGAGCATTCGAATCCTAATGCACGAGAAATGGAAAGTAAACACCACAATTACATATCTGCCATTATGCAAGAGGGTCCGAATAAGTGTCCGAGTGTTAGAATCTTAATGTTTGCGAAATGGTAAGTAAATACCATAATTACATATCTGCCATAATGCAAGAGGGTCCAAATAAGTGTCTGAGTGTTTAAACCCTAATGCATGAGAAATGGCAAATAAACACCATAATTACATATCTGCCATCATGCAAGGGGGTCCGAATAAGTGTTCGAGTGTTTAAACCCTAATGCATGAGAAATGGCATGTAAACACCATAATTACATATCTGCCATCACGCAAGAGGGTCCGAATAAGTGTCCGAGTGTTTTAACCCTAATGCATGAGAAATGGCAAATAAATACCATTACTACATATCTGCCATCGTGTAAGAGGGTTTGAAAAATTTTCCGTGTGTTTAAACATTAATGCGTAAGAAATATCAAGTAACACCATAATTACATATCCGCAATCTTGCAGGAGGGTCCGAATAAGTGTCTGATTGTTCGAACCTTAATGTATGAGAATCGTAAATAAACACCATAATTACAAATCTGCCACTATGCAAAAGGGTATCTGCCATCATGCAAGAGGTTCCGAATAAGTACCTGGGTGTTTAAACCCTAATGCATGGGAAATGGCAAGTAAACACCAGAATTACATATCTGTCATTATGCAATAGGGTCCGAATAAGTGTCCGAGTGTTCAAATCCTATGCACGAGAAATGGCAAGTAAACACCGTTATTACATATTTGCCATCATGTAAGAGGGTACGAATAAGTGTTCGAGCGTTCGAATCCTAATGCACGAGAAATGGCAAGTAAACACCATGATTACATATCTGCCATTATGCAAGATGGTCCAAATAGGTGTCTAAGTGTTCGAACCTATTGCACGAGAAATGGCATGTGAACACCAGAATTACATATCTGCCATCATGTAAGAGGGTCCAAATAAGTGTCTGAGTGTTTGAATCTTACTGCATGTGAAATGGTAAGTAAACACCATAATTACATATCTGCCATCATGCAAGAGGGTCCGAATAAGTTTCCGAATGTTCGAATCTTAATGCATTTCAAATGGTAAGTAAACAACATAATTACATATCTGCCATCATACAAGAGGATCCGAATTAGTGTCCCAGTGTTTAAACCCTAATTCACGAGAAATGGCAAGTGAACACCATAATTACATATCTACCGTCATGCAAGAGGATCCGAATAAGTGTCCGAGTGTTCGAACCTTAATGTATGAGAAATGGTAATTAAGCACTATAATTACATATCTGCCATCATGCAAAAGGGTATCTGCCATCATGCATGAGGGTCCGAATAAGTATCCGGGTGTTTAAACCCAAATGCATGAGAAATGGCAAGTAAACACCAAAATTACATATCTGCCATTATGCAAGAGGGTCCGAATAAGTGTCCGAGTGTTCGAATCCTATGCACGAAAAATGGCAAGTAAACACCATAATTTTATATTTGCCATCATACAAGAGGGTCCAAATAAGTGTCTGAGTGTTCGAACGTCAATGTATGAGAACTGGTAAGTAAACACCATAATTATATATCTGCCATCATGCAAGATGGTCCGAATAAGTATCCAAGTGTTTAAACCCTAATGCATGGAAAATGGCTAGTAAACACCAGAATTACATATCTGTCATTATGCAAAAGGGTCCGAATAAGTGTCCGATTGTTCGAATCCTATGCACGAGAAATGGCAAGTAAACACCGTTATTACATATTTGCCATCATGTAAGAGGGTACGAATAAGTGTTCGAGCGTTCGAATCCTAATGCACGAGAAATGGCAAGTAAACACCATGATTACATATCTGCCATTATGCAAGATAGTCCGAATAAGTGTCTGAGTGTTCGAACCTATTGCACGAGAAACGGCATGTGAACACCAGAATTACATATCTGCCATCATGCAAGAGGGTCCGAGTAAGTGTCCGAGTGTTTGAATCTTACTGCATGTGAAATGGTAAGTAAACACCATAATTACATATCTGCCATAATGCAAGAGGGTCCGAATAAGTTTCCAAATGTTCGAATCTTAATGCATTTCAAATGGTAAGTAAACAACATAATTACATCTCTGCCATCATGCAAGAGGATCTGAATTAGTGTCCAAGTGTTTAAACCCTAATTCATGAGAAATGGCAAGTAAACACCATAATTACATATCTACCGTCGTGCAAGAGGATCCAAATAAGTGTCCGAGTGTTCGAACCTTAATGTATGAGAAATGGTAAGTAAACACCATAATTGCATACCTGCCATCATGCAAAAGGGTATCTGCCATCAAGCATGAGGGTCCAAATAAGTATCCGCGTTTTAAACCCAAATGCATGAGAAATGGCAACTAAAAACCGAAATTACATATATGCCATTATGCAAGAGGGTCCGAATAAGTGTCCGAGTGTTCGAATCCTATGCACGAGAAATGGCAACTAAACACCATAATTATATATTTGCCATCATACAAGGGGGTCCAAATAAGTGTCCGAGTGTTCGAACGTCAATTTATGAGAACTGGTAAGTAAACACCATAATTATATATCTGCCATCATGCAAAAGGGTATCTGCCATCATGCAAGATGGTCCGAATAAGTACCCGGTGTTTAAACCCTAATGCATGGGAAATGGCAAGTAAACACCAGAATTACATATCTGTCATTGTGCAATAGGGTCCGAATAAGTGTCCGAGCGTTTGAATCCTATGCACGAGAAATGGCAAGTAAACACCGTTATTACATATTTGCCGTCATGTAAGAGGGTAGAAATAAGTGTTCAAGCGTTCGAATCCTAATGCACGAGAAATGGCAAGTAAACACCAGGATTACATATCTGCCATTATGCAAGATGGTCCGAATAAGTGTCTGAGTGTTCGAACCTATTGCACGAGAAATGGCATGTGAACACCAGAATTACATATCTGCCATCATACAAAAGGGTCCGAATAAGTGTCCGAGTGCTTGAATCTTACTGCATGTGAAATGGTAAGTAAACACCATAATTACATATCTGCCATCATGCAAGAGGGTCCGAATAAGTTTCCGAATGTTCAAATCTTAATGCATTTCAAATGGTAAGTAAACAACATAATTAAATATCTGCCATCATGCAAGAGGATCCGAATTAGTGTCCAAATGTTTAAACCCTAATTCATTAGAAATGGCAAGTAAACACCAAAATTACATATCTACCGTCATGCAAGAGGATCCGAATAAGTGTCCGAGTGTTCGAACCTTAATGTATGAGAAATGGTAAGTAAACACCATAATTACATATCTGCCATCATGCAAAAGGGTATCTGCCATCATGTATGAGGGTCCGAATAAGTATCCGGGTGTTTAAACCCAAATGCATGAGAAATGGCAAGTAAACACCAAAATTACATATCTGCCATTATGCAAGAGGGTCCGAATAATTGTCCGAGTGTTCGAATCATATGCACGAGAATTGGCAAGTAAGCACCGTAATTATATATTTGTCATCATACAAGAGGGTCCAAATAAGTGTCCGAGTGTTCGAACGTCAATGTATGAGAACTGGTAAGTAAACACCATAATTATATATCTGTCATCATGCAGAAAGGTATCTGCCATCATGCAAGATGGTTCGAATAAGTATCCAAGTGTTTTAACCCTAATCCATGAGAATTGGCAATTAAACACCATAATTACATATCTGCCATCATGCAAGAGGGTCTGAATAAGTGTCTGAGTGTTCGGATCCTAACGCACCAGGAATGGCTTGTAAACGTCATAATTACATATCTGCCATCATGCAAGAGGATCCGAATAAGTGTTCGAGTGTTCAAACCTTAATCCATGAGTAATGGTAAGTAAACACCATAATTACATATCTGCCTTGATGCAAGAGGATACGAATAAGTGTCCGCGTGTTCGAATCCTAATGCACAAGAGATGGCAAGTAAACACCATAATTTCATATTTGTCATCATTCAAGAGGGTCAGAATAAGTGTTTGATTGTTCAAATCCTAACGCACCAGAAATGGCTTGTAAATGCCATAATTACATATCTGCCATCATGCAAGAGGATCCGAATATGTGTTCGAGTGTTCGAACCTTAATCCATGAGAAATGGTAAGTAAACACCGTAATTACATATCTTCCTTGATGCAAGAGGATACGAATAAGTGTCCGAGTGTTCGAATCCTAATGCACAAGAAATGGCAAGTAAACACCATAATTACATATCTGCCACCATGCAAGAGGGTCAGAATAAGTGTCTGAGTGTTCGCATCTTAATGCATGTGAAATGGTAAGTAAACACCATAATTACATATCGGTCGTCATGCAAGAGGGTCCGAATAAGTGTCCGAGTGTTTAAACCCTAAAGCAAGAGAAATGGCAAGTAAACACCATAATTACATATCTGCCATCATGAAAGAGGTTCCGAATAAGTGTCCGAGTGTGTAAACCCTAATGCAAGAGAAATGGCAAGTAAACACCATAATTACATATCTGCCACCGTGCAAGTGGGTCCGAATAAGTGTCCGAGTGTTCGAACCTTAATCTATGAGAAATGGTAAGTAAACACCATAATTACATATCTGCCATCAGGAAAAAGGGTATCTGCCATCATGCAAAAGGGTATCTACCATCGTGGAAGAGGGTACGAATAAGTGTCCGAGCGTTCGAATCCTAATGCACGAGAAATGGCAAGTAAACACCATAATTACATATCTGCCATTATGCAAGAAAGTCTGAATAAGTGTCTGAGTGTTCGAACCTAATGCACGAGAAATGGCAAGTGAACACCAGAATTACATACCAGCTATCATGCAAGAGGGTCGAAATAAATGTCCAAGTGTTCGAGTCTTAATGCTTGTGAAATGGCAAGTAAACACCATAATTACATATCAGCCATCATGCAAGAGGGTCCGAATAGGTGTCCGAGTGTTTAAACCCTAATGCATGAGAAATGGCAAGTAAACACCATAATTACATATCTGCCATCATGCAAGTGGGTTCGAATATGTGTCCAACTGTTCGAACCTTAATGTGTAAAAAATGGCAAGTAAACACCATAATTACATATCAGTCATCATGCAAAAGGGTGTCTGCCATCATGCAAGAGGGTCTGAATAACTATCCGGGTGTTTAAACTGTAATGCCTGAGAAATGGCAAGTAAACACCACAGTGACATATCTGCCACCATGAGAGAGGGTCCGAATCAGTGTCCGAGCGTTTGAATCCTAATGCACGAGAAATGACAAGTAAACACCATAATTATAGATCTGTCATCATGTAAGAGGGTCCGAATAAGTGTCCGAGTGTTTGAACCTTAATGTATGAGAAATGGTAAGTAAACACCATAATTACATATCTGCCACCAAGTAAAAGGGTATCTGCCATTATGTAATAGGGTCCGAATAAGTATCCAAGTGTTTAAACCCTAATGCATGAGAAATAGCAAGTAAACACCATAATTACATATCTGCCATCACGCAAGAGGGTACGAATAAGTGCCCGATCGTTCGAATCCTAAAGCACGAGAAATGGCCAGTAAACACCATAATTACATATTTGCCATTATGGAAGAGGGTCCGAATAATGGTCCGAATGTTCGAACCTAATGCATGAGAAATGGCAAGTGAACACCAGAATTACATATCTACCATCATGAAAGTGGGTCTGAATAAGTGTCCGAGTGTTCGAATCTTAATGCACGTGAAATCGTAAGTAAACACTATAATTACATATCTGCCATCATGCAAGAGGGTTCGAAAAAGTGTATGACTGTTTATACCCTAATGCATGAGAAATGGCATGCAAACACCATAATTATATATCTGCCATCATGCAAGAGGGTCCGAATAAGTGTCCGAGTGTTTAAACCCGAATGCATGAGAAATGGCAAGTAAACACCAAAATTACATATCTGCCATTATGCAAGAGGATCCGAATAAGTGTCCGAGTGTTCGAATCCTATGCACGAGAAATGGAAAGTAAACACCATAATTATATATTTGCCATCATGCAAGAGTGTCCAAATAAGTGTCCGAGTGTTCAAACGTCAATGTATGAGAAGTGGTAAGTAAACACCATAATTATATATCTGTCATCATGCAAAAGGGTATCTGCCATCATGCATGATGGTCCGAATGAGTATCCGAGTGTTTAAACCCTAATGCATGAGAATTGGCAAGTAAACACCGTAATTACATATCTGCCATCATGCAAGAGGGTCTGAATAAGTGTTTGAGTGTTCGAATCCTAACGCACTAGAAATGGCATGTAAACGCCATAACTACATATCTGCCATCATGCAAGAGGATCCGAATAAGTGTTCAAGTGTTCGAACCTTAATCCGTGAGAAATGGTAAGTAAACACCATAATTACATATCTGCCTCGATGTAAGAGGATACGAATAAATGTCCGAGTGTTCGAATCCTAATGCACCAAAAATGGCAAGTAAACACCATAATTACATATCTGCCATCATGCAAGAGGGTACGAATAAGTGCCCGATCGTTCGAATCCTAAAGCACGAGAAATGGCCAGTAAACACCATAATTACATATTTGCCATTATGGAAGAGGGTCCGAATAATGGTCCGAATGTTCGAACCTAATGCACGAGAAATGGCAAGTGAACACCAGAATTACATATCTACCATCATGAAAGTGGGTCTGAATAAGTGTCCGAGTGTTCGAATCTTAATGCACGTGAAATCGTAAGTAAACACTATAATTACATATCTGCCATCATGCAAGAGGGTTCGAAAAAGTGTATGACTGTTTATACCCTAATGCATGAGAAATGGCATGCAAACACCATAATTATATATCTGCCATCATGCAAGAGGGTCCGAATAAGTGTCCGAGTGTTTAAACCCGAATGCATGAGAAATGGCAAGTAAACACCAAAATTACATATCTGCCATTATGCAAGAGGGTCCGAATAATTGTCCGAGTGTTCGAATCATATGCACGAGAATTGGCAAGTAAGCACCGTAATTATATATTTGTCATCATACAAGAGGGTCCAAATAAGTGTCCGAGTGTTCGAACGTCAATGTATGAGAACTGGTAAGTAAACACCATAATTATATATCTGTCATCATGCAGAAAGGTATCTGCCATCATGCAAGATGGTTCGAATAAGTATCCAAGTGTTTTAACCCTAATCCATGAGAATTGGCAATTAAACACCATAATTACATATCTGCCATCATGCAAGAGGGTCTGAATAAGTGT
>NW_021026971.1:984336-1002828 GCF_004153795.1 Camellia sinensis
GAATCCCAGGTTGATCCCAACCAGTACAACCATTGCTGGTTTTGCTGGAGACAAACAGATGGCCTAGGGAATTCTACCCATCAACCTGAGTGTGGGAACCAAGGACTACATGACGGCGTTTTTCGTCTTCCTTAAGTTACCAAAAGGGGTTAAAATTCCATCTCTTGATGAACTTAAAGGGAAAGTATATTGTAAATGGCATAATTCTTGGTCTCACTCGACTAAAAATTGTGTTGTTTTTCGAGACAGGATCCAAGAACAAATTCGGAAAGGGAGTTTGAAATTCCCAGCCAAAGTTGAAAAAGCCATGGGGGTCGATAGCAATCCATTTCTAGAAATTGGAGAGGTGGCAGCCAATGTCGTTATGTCAGACTTTCAGAACCTGTCTTTGAAAGAATTGGAAGAAGTCAATGTACAGATGCATGTGGCCAACCAGACAGCAACCAAAAAAGACAATAGGAATCCACCAGCTGTTGGACGAGATTTCTCACATCAGAGGGAAGACTCTGATGAAGAAGCACTGGATGATGACTCCCTAGAGGCAGCCGCAATGCAGAGGATGTGTCCTAGGTGCAGACTGAGTTATAAGTGGTTGAAAGGCCTTCCAGTTGATGGGAAGCAATATTATAGGGATGTGCAGAGGCATTCCAAACCAACCAATGCTTATAATAAAAGGCCGTATCCGGCTAATGTTAGGCGGCAGCCATTAGTCGTTGAGCCTGCAGTTGATAGAATGCATGCTAAAGGCAAGAGGCCCTTATATGAGACCAGGTCACCTAACTATTACAGGATGAAGAGTAGTCATTCTGAAAGAAGATTGGAGAAGAGTTCAGATTTTAGGATCAAAGCCAGAAATTGGCCCCCTAGACTAGCTTCACGAAGGACAGAAAATGATCACCATCATCGAAAGCCTGAATCAGGATCAAAGCTTGGAGACAGGGCCAAACAATTGTCTTTACAGCCAGCCTCGAAGGTGACCTCAAAGGGAGAAAAGGGCAGTTCAACGTCTGGGTCAGTAAGTTCGTGGGTACCGGGGTCCCAGATTGGTTTGTGATACAAAACAAACCTAGGGAAATGCCTACCCAAAGGAATGTTGGGAATCAAGGTAGGATGGTTAAGCCTCCTTTGGTGGCCCCCAACAATTGGGTATTGCTGAAACACCCAAGAACGAAGGAACCAGATATGGTCCCCGTTATTTCCAGATCACAAAGGAGGAAAATTCAGCGTAGGTACACCCAATACCAGCAGGACCTGAAAGAAAGTAGAGAGAGTTCTTCATTGATCCAGACTGGAGAAAAGAAGAATCGAAAGTCAGACCATACTCCAAAGCCAGTTCTACAAAACGAGGTGGGTGGCAGCAGAGAACAGTTGGCCAAGGTTCATTCTGAACTAAAAGTCAGAGAGAAGGATAGCCTAGCAGGGTTGGAGAAAGCTTTGATGGAGAGTGGTAGCGAGATAGAAGAAGAAATTGGCATGAGCCAAAAGAAAGAAATGGTGGAAGAAGAAATGTTCGAAGCTTTCATGGCCAAGCAAACATTTTTGGTTGAAAAACCAGCTGAGGAAAATCATTCGAAGGAACCTGTTAACAATGAAATACCATAATGCAGTATGCAGGATGTTTCTGAGGTAATTGACCAAGGTGGCCAAGAGGGAAAACAGGTATAGCCAGCCATCCAGTTTGGCTCGTTTTCTCCAGTATCAGTAAACATGGTACACATACTACCGCAGGAATTCCAAGCTGGAGATGAGAATCAAGAGGGGCAAGAAGTTGATCCAATTCCAATCTCAAGTGAAGATTCACAAGCGAGTATGGTACAAGATAATTTCGGAATGGTTACCCCAATGGAAGCTGAGTATGAGAGTGAAGAAGTGGTAAGTATTAACCTCTCGTATCCATTTGAGTATCCCTCGAATTCTATGACACAACATGTTAAGCCTTTGTACATTAAGGCCTTCTTCGATGGGATACAGTTAAACCGAGTCTTAGTGGATAATGGGGCAGCGGTGAACTTACTACTGAAATCCTCCTTGAAGAAATTAGGGAAAAAGAATCCCAGGTTGATCCCAACCAGTACAACCATTGCTGGTTTTGCTAGAGACAAACAGATGGCCCAGGGAATTCTACCCATCAACCTGAGTGTTAGAACCAAGGACTGCATGACGGCGTTTTTTGTCATCGACAGCAATGCGAAGTACAATGCTTTACTTGGTAGAGATTGGATCCACACTAATAAATGTGTGCCTTCCTCTTTGCATCAGAAAATGATAATAGCTCTAGGCAATGGGGAGACGGAGGAAATTAATGCAGATCCTCAACCTTTCATAGCCTGTGCAGATTTCGCAGAAGCCAAGTTGTATATTGATGGCGTGGCACCACCCAGCATATTGATGAAATCCGATGGCTCAGCCGAAGTACCAGCTGATGAGGAAGTAGCACACCTGAAGCACTTAGTCCAGGAGAGTGCTGATAAAGAGCTGGTTGTTAAAGATGACAATGATGCCTGGTTATAGACGGCAAGATGAAGCACCAGAAGCCAGGTCTTTGGCTTTAATCAAGTTTTCAATATTGGATATAAAGTCAATAGTCCAAAAAGTACGAGAGCAAAAGAAAGAAGTCATGACGATTGGCTGCAAGCGGGAGGTGGGGGCGATTTATCCTCCAGTTCCTCTAGTCAAGACCACCTTCGTAAAGGAGACATTGGTCTTCCAGACGGGGATATAGGGCTGGGAGCTCAGTAGGGATCTCTTTGAATATGGGCCCGAGCACGTAGTCTAGCTGCACATGGCGACGAGGGACAAAGATGCGTCCATCAATAGCGCTTTTCTCCCCAGCTTTGTACTTCTCACATTCCGCATCAATGATCCTCTTCAGGGCCACAGATGGGCTCGCACGCTCTACGACTGATACTAAAGGAGAAGCCATTGACAGTATGCTTTAGAGAGGAGCCGTAGATCGGTAGAAAGAGGGGTTTGTGTGTTAAAAGAGCAAGTGGTTTCAGAGCACGAAACAAAAGGGTTTTTTAAGAAAACCCTCGTGTCCGAAAATATATTGCGTGAGCTGTTAAAAGTGCGAATACAAAAAGTTTCCTTCAATATTGATACTTTTGGAGGGAAAACAAAGCCCAGATGTTGAGGCTAGCTTCGAAGTAAGATATTTGGCTTCGAAGCCAAGTCTTAGCGCCAATTTAAAAAAAAAGAAAAAGAAACGGCTTCGAAGCAAGTTTCCATACCCAAAGTATAAGAATACTCGAGTGTTTATTTCACTTCAAAGGGTTTAAAGACCTGTTTTTAGGTTTTTAACAAAGGTAATGTCCTTCGAGGCAAAACTTGAGATTCTTTAAGAGAGAAGCCAGCTTCGAAGCAGGTTTCCATACCCAAAGTATAAGAATACTCAAGTGTTTATTCACTTCAAAGGGTTTAAAGACCTGTTTTTAGGTTTTTTAACAAAGGTAATGTCCTTCGAGGCAAAACTTGAGATTCTTTAAGAATGGGGTTTGGTGTTTGAAATGACAAAAGCAATAATGACAATGACTAGATGTTGACTATGGTCAAAACAGACTTTAAGTATAAGATTGCTAGATTCGAAGCACTGTTTCTAATTGAAAATCAGCCAAGACTGTCAACCTTATTCCACAAATTGGAAAGGTTCATAATTGGCTCTTTTCGTTTCATTTAAAACAATTAAGTCCAGATTCAAAGGATGAAATTGTTCAAAATTCGAAGCTCTGAATTGATTTTTAAAACACAAGTGAAAGCAGGGTCAAACAATGCCAAATGAAGAAGAATTTTGTTCATATTAAAACCAAAGCGATTACATCAGATGACCCTATCTCGGTATGAACGATCGTTTGACTAAATCTGCTCACTTTTTACCTGTTAAAACCTTTTATAATGCGCACAAATTGGCTAATATTTATGTGAATGAGATTGTGAGATTGCACGGAGTGCCAGTATCCATTGTGTCTGATAGAGACTCAAAGTTTACTTCAAGATTTTGGCAGAGTTTATAATAGGCTCTAGGGACTGAATTGAGGTTGAGTCAAGCATACCACCCACAGACGGATGACCAATCTGAACGAACCATTCAAACCTTGGAAGATATGCTCAGAATGTGTGTATTAGATTTCCAAGGAAATTGGAAAACTTATCTGCCACTAGCTAAGTTTGTGTACAACAACAGCTATCATGTAAGTATTGGTATGGCTCCTTATGAAGCTTTGTACGGAAGAAAATATTGATCCTCGATTTGTTGGGCCGAAGTAGGCGATAGACCGTTATTGGGACCGAAACTCGTGCAAGAAACAACTGAGAAAGTGAAATTGATTCAACAACGTCTAAAATCCGCCCAAAGTCGCTAAAAGAGTTATGGAGATGTTCAGAGGAGAGACATAAAATATGAAGTAGGCGACCATGTGTTCATCAAAGTAACTCCTATGAAAAGCCAGACACAATTTGGGGTTAAAGGAAAATTGGCACTGCGATATATTGGCCCGTATGAAATCATTGAGAAAATAAATTCGATGACGTATCAAGTGGCCTTACCTCCAGCTATGGAGAATATGCACAATGTTTTTCATGTCTCAATGCTTCGGGATTATTTGAGAGATCTGTTACATGTGATTGAGCTAACTCATGTGCTTCTTAAATATGATTATACTTACGAGGAACGACCAATCCAGATTGTTAACGAAAGAATCAAAAGATTGAGAAACAAAGAAATTCCATTGGTGAAAGTAGATTGGCAAAATCATAGAGGGACGCATGTGACTTGGGAAACAGAAGAATATATGATGAAGATATATCCAGACCCTATGTTCTTCCAAAATAAAAGTAATTCGAGTTTGGAGGACCAAATTCTTTAAAAGGGGAAAACTATAACAACCCCGACCTGTAATTAGCCTATAATTCTTAATTAAGAATGCTTAAAAAGGAATTAAGACGAAATTACGAATTAATTGTGCATTCTATGTGTTATTTGAGTCTATATATGTTCATAATAGGCATATTTTTTTGTATTTCTGTTTCAGTATGCAAATCGAAGGCCTTATTAGCATGCGATCATGAAATTAACTCGATTTATGTGTTATTTGGAATTTTTAGAACATCATGGTGAGTTTAATCGAAATTCGATTCAGAACCAAATAATTAGAATTAATAATTACAATTTGGCTAGTTTAAGCCAAGCTTGATTAGCCAACACTAAACCAAGCCTATATAAGGCTGAAGTGACTTCTAGATTACATTACACCCTCATTTCATCATTTTTAAGACACCAAACGTAGGGAGAGAGAGAGAGAGAACTTGGGAGATTGAGATCAAAGATTAGAAAAGGGGAAATAGAAAGGAATTGGTAGAAGACTTGGAGAATTAAGCTTAAACACCTTGAGATCATACTCTAGGTATGAGTTTCTTTTCTAATTCTTGTACATAAAACCTATGGAAGATGAATTCATGAGTTGGGTAGGAGTATTTACATGAGATTGAAGAAAATATGTTAGGATCACCTTAATTATGTAAGAATCAAACACATTGTACACATGCATGTGCATTTCATACGATTTTAAGGATGTTTTCCAAGAGATTTCCTCATGATTTTAGCTTGGTTTTGAGAATTTATCACATTTCATGACATTTCATCTCAATTGATCATGTTTTGGAAGGTTGGAGTTCATATCATTGCATGCATGTTATGTTTTCAAAGTTTCAAGAGTTGTTTTGAATAATTCACTTGTTTTTGGGCCTTAATTTTGCGAAATGGCTTTCAATTCATGATGGTACACAAGTTTTAAACATGTTTTCTCAAGTTTTGGGCCTAAATGATGTGTTTTTAAGCTTTGGATTTGAGTTTTGCATCTTGAACAGCAATTTGAAAATTCTAGAATTCTGCATCATTGCTTGAGCGACCAAAGATGCGTTCGAGCGACCACCCTTTGTTTTGTACCTTGGCTCAAGTGACACAAAGTTGACTCGAGCGTAAAATTCATGCTCCCAGTACTTTTGTAGACATAGGCCTTGGCTCAAGCGACAGAACCTACGCTCGAGTGACCACCCTTTGTTTTCCATCTTGGATCGAGTGACCAAGCTCTTTGCTCAAGCATAAAATGAGAGCTCTCAAAAGTTTTGCAGACCAAAGGGTCTGCTCGAGCGACCAAAGTTGCACTCGAGCGAACTGCCCTATTTTTTAAAATTTGACTAAGTGTTTTAACTTACATTTTGGCATCCTCATTGCATCTTAGGCATTCCTAAGCCTTAATTAAGACATAATATTGAGGATAAGGATTAGAAACACACTTAGATAGAAAAGGAATGAGTTAAGTGTTTTCTGAAAGTGTGTTTCAATGTGTATCCGTTATGTGTTTGTGTAAGTCAAACGCCATAGACTGTCTGATCTGTTTGCTCTGTCTGTTTTGCTACTGGAGCTATCTGTAAGTAATAACTCTGTAAAACTATGTTCAACTTTAAGTATTTGCTAAATGATATGATATGATCTATTTTTTGAAATGCTATTTTATGATTAAATGAATGATTATCCAACTTTTTGAAATGTATTCGTGGCATTTTTAGCACCATGTGATATCTGTTATCTATTACCTAGTACTAGAGATTCCAATATGGAACTGGTTAAGCATAACCATTATTTGCTCTGTATCCGTTATGTATATGTCCCTTTATGGGTCATTTGGTCCCTTTATGGGTTTTCTGTTATGTTAGTGCTAATGGATGTACCATGTATGTGAATTCTGAATATGAATATGAATCTGTTTTTGACTCTGAACTTTGATTTCTGATTCTGTTACGGACAACATTCATTAAAACCTTTACTCTATTATTATTCGTTGGGCTCTAGGTCATTATATTATTTATGAATGTAGGTGACCAGACGCGTGACCAAGCTTAACAATGATTGCCTGGAGTTTTATTTTGTTAGCCAACAATAGTGGCTCCCGAGGAGGTTCTTGAGTTAAAGTGTGGTCATGTTTCTGCAAATAAGTTTTAAGTTTTTCTTTTCTTTTGTTTGTTTGAACTGTTTTTGTATACTCTATATTTAGGGCTAAGTCCATTTTTACTGTATATGTATTTGTGCCGTAAGACCAATGTAAATATGACGTCTCATATATGTATATAAGTTTTAAATTTTCAGTCCCGTGTATATCTACACAACTCTATGGACATTGTATTTAATACTTGTTTCTGCTAGCCCCTTAATTTTGCTTCATCTCTTCAGAGGCCTCCGGTAATCCCATGATTACTGGTCGGTTATGGCGCTAAACCTATAAGGGGGGGTTTGGGTCGTGACACATAGAGAGATAAAGAGCGAGATTGAGAGGTCGAGAGGGTTCATACTACAATTTCCTTGTTTAATCTCAAAAGTGAGTAATAGATTACCTTTTTCTTTTTCTACTTTTTTGCTAAGGCGACTATTCTTGTGTCCTGTGGACTTGTTTGGATATGAATTTGGACCACTTGAAGTCTCACGTAGATCATGTCCTGCCAAATGCTGGTACAAGTTGAAGTTTTTTAACTCTTCGAAATCGACGAATTTCAAATTCTACAGCTGAAAATCAAATTAATCATCTCGAACAATAGATCATTTTCCATCATTTATGAAATAATAACGATCTCAATATAGTCGGCAAAAGTGAATACCAATCCAAAAATGCATACATGTTATGAAATGACTCATATTGCTTGATTTCCAGTTTAATATTCAACTCAAACAACAAATCAATAAAAAATCAAACATGCAATCTTCTTCCTTTCCCCCCCCCCCCTTTGTTTGGTAGATAAAATTGAAATGAAAAGGGGGGAGGGGGGAGGGACTTGAGTGAGTTAGGAGACAAGAGAGTCATGATCGTGAACATCGGAAGCGAATGAGTAACAATCAACTTTACCAAAAGAGGAAGAGTAAGAGGTTGAAGTTGGATTCGACAGTGAAGATGACAGAATCGAGGCTGTCGTCTCGAGGTCTAAATGTGGATGATCTCTGCTGGTTGTGATCATCAAACCCTAGTAGCTCTGGCATTGTTGTATGTTGCTTCTCATTACAATCTTAGAGAGAGAGAGAGAGAGAGAGAGAGAGAAGGCAAGAGGGAGAGAGAGAGAGAGAGAGACCATGGCAAGCGAGAGTGACAGAGATCTCTATTTGTGAATTGTCAGGGGTTAGGGCATAGAAATAAGGAAAAGGCAAAATAAATAGTAAAAGAAAAAAATATCAAGCTTGCAGTTGCAAATATTATTTTTTACGACGGTAAAATAATCAGTAGCAAAAAAATTAATAGCAAAAAGCCACTTTTCTAGTAGTGCAAATTTGTATTTTTCTGTAGTGAATCTATTGATTAAGAGAATGATTCTCCCTTTTGGGTGCTGACAATTTTTGTGTGTTCTATCATTAATACTCTAAATCAATGGACCACTTGCTCCTTTTCTACCACTTCTCCTGGTCAGTCTGGTCAGCCATCCTTCTTTGGTTGGAAATCAAAAGGGTTTGCGTATTTACAATTGCATCTTTCTCCTCTTGGTGGTTTAACTTTAGCTTTATAAGCCTAAGCCTTGAGAGAATCATGTGGGAGGTTAGGAAACTTTGTTTATAAGCATCACTTGGAACATCTATCCACTCAGTGTTTGCTCAGGGGTACATGATTTTGTTTGCTTTTAAGTACCCAACCTAATTGGGCAGCATTTGTTCAAACTATATATGATGATCTTTACCCTCAACTGTTGCCACGATGTAACCTTTTCACAATGTATTAGTTAGCTTTTGATAAAACTCTCTCTAGAATGAACTATTATTTTGTAATGAATTTAACTTATATTGATCTTGAATTTTTTCGCTTATACCTTACAACTAACTAGATACATGAATATAATCTAAACAATGAATCTAATAAATATAAAACACATTAATATAAAAATACATAAATACAAAGAATACATGAACCCAATGTATCCAATGTAAATATGGCATTAATTTTAACACTCTTACTTAATGCCATATTATGTGACACCCAATGTATCCAATGGTGAAGATGTCCGCAACTAGATCTTCAGTCTTGCAATACTTCATTTAAATCACATCATCTTCCACAGCTTCTCTAATGAAATGATATTTGATAGCAATGTGTTTGATACGAGAATGATAGAAGGGATTCTTTGTCATAGCAATAGCAGACTTGTTATCACACATAATTGAAGTAGCTTCACCTTGCTTCTCACCAAAATCATCCAAAATTCTTCTTAGCCAAATTGCTTGTGTAGTTGCCAATGATGCTGAAATATATTTGGTCAGTGGATGATTGTGCAACAGTTTGTTGTTTCTTGGATGACCATGAAAAATTACGCCCGATCCAAGAGAAAATGCATACCTAGAAATGCTTCTCATATCATCAACATATTTGGCCCAATCACTATCACAAAATCTAAGCAACTTTGCATTAACAAATTTCTCATAAAAAATTCGATAATCAAATGTATCTTGAATGTATCTTAACACTCTTTTTACAACCCCAAAATGAATTTTGCTTAGACTGTGCATAAACCGAGACAACAAACTTGTAGTATACATGATGTCCGGTCTTGTAGCAGTCAAGTACAACAAACTTTCAACCAAACTTCTATAACAAGATATTTCAGCTTCTTTGCTACCTTCTTTCTTTGACAACTTTTCATTCACAATCAAGGGAGTAACAATTGGTTTGCAATTCTTTATTTTGAATTTCTCAAGAAGTGTTTGAGCATACTTCTTTTGGAAAATAAAAACACCACCATTGTTTTGGTAGATTTCAATGCCTAAAAAATGATGCAACAATCCCAAATCACTTATTTCATATTTCTTCATCATTTTCCTTTTAAAATCTTCAATCAATTTTTCATCACTACCGGTAAAAACCAAATCATCAACATCAAGTGAAACAATGAGAATACCGGTTGTACCTTGCCTCTTGATGTACAAAGTTGGCTCACTTTTGCTTCTTTGAAAACCCTTTTCATTGAAGTAAGCATCAATTTCACTATATCATGCCCAAGGTGCTTGCTTCAGGCCATATAAAGCCTTCTTTAACTTGTACACTTTATCTTCTTTGTCTTTGACAACAAAGCCTTGAGGTTGATCAACATACACCTCTTCTTCTAATTTTACATTCAAAAATGCTGATTTTACATCAAGTTGGTGCAAAAACCAACCCTTTTGAGCCGCCAAAACAATGATAGCTCTAATTGCATCAAGTCGAGCCACAGGAGCAAAAGTTTCTTGGAAATCAATTCTGGGTTGTTGTGAATACCCTTTCGCCACAAGTCTTGCTTTGTTCTTTTGAATATAGCCATCCGGATTGAACTTTGTTTTGGAAATGCACTTCACACCAATTATTTCTTTTCCTTTCGGTTTCTCCACTGGCTCCCAAGTCTTGTTCTTCTCAATCACATGAATTTCATCTTCCACTGCTATCTTCCATGCTTCATCTTTAATTGTCTCTTCAAAATTTTCAGGTTTAACAATGCATAAATTGCATCTTGTATACACATCACCAAGACTCCTTATATTTCTCAGAGTTGAACTTGGAGATGAAGAACTTAAACTTGAACTTGGAATTGGACTTGAACTTGGAGGAGATTGTGAACTAGCAATTAGCGACAATATTTATGGAGACCCAAACGTTGGAACATCTTCAACGTGTGGACTTTCTGATTCTTCATTGAAAGTAATGCTTTGATCTTAGACTTTCTTTTCCTTCCAACCAAAGACGCCTTATCATCAAAGAGAATATCTCTACGAATAATCATCTTCTTTTAATCCAAACTGAAGAGTCTATAGCCTTTGGATTTGGAGCTATATGCCACAAAGATGCATTTCTTACTATTTTCATCAAGCTTGTGCCTCACTTCTTTTGGAACATGAGCATAACAAATGCAACCAAACACCTTCAAGTGATTCACCGAATGGTTTCCTTCCACTCCAAGCTTCAAATGGAGTTTTGTCCTTAAGAGCTTTTGGAGGACATCTATTTATCAACTAAACTATTGTATACAGGCCTCATCTTAAAAAGTTTTGGGTAGCCCTTCTCATGTAGGATAGACTTGGACATCTCCTCTATGGTTCTATTCTTCTTTTCCGCCACATCATTTTGTTATGGAGTGTACCCAACGGTCAATTGCCTTTCCATACCAATATCTTGACAAAATTTCATAAACTATTCTCCGTCTCTATCACTTCTCAATACTTTCATTAAACAACCTTTCAACAAGATTTTGAAATTTCTTGAAGACAGAGAAAACTTCACTCTTTTGTCTCATGAAATACACCCAAGTCATTCTAGTAAAATCATCAATAAATAATGAAGTACTTGTTACCTCCATGAGTTGGTGTATCCATAGGTCCTCACACATCATGGACAAGCTCCAATGGTGCTTGTAACAACCCTAATCTGCAATTAGCTACTAATTCGTAATTAAGGATGTTAATTAAGTAGATAAAATAAATTAGGCGTTTATTATGTATTTCACATGATCTTTGGCTTTCTATCTGTTACTTGTAGAAATATCTGTCTAGAATTTCGTTTTAATATGAAAATTGAAAGCCTTATCAGCATCTGAAATCGAAATTAGTTACATTAATATGTTATTTGGAATTTTTAGAACCATATGGAAAATTTTATTAAAAGTTGATTCAGTCTGATTCATTAAGTTGCATTTGGCAAGCCTTGTGTTCTAATTATTGTATTGTATCATCACAATGAATATATATGAGCCCTTAAGCTCATTTGAGCTCATCTTTGCTCCAAGTGAGTGGAAAAATCTGAGAATTTATTTTAGAGAGAGAGAGAGAGTGCAATTCTAGAGAAAGAGAAGAAGAAATTGAAGGAGAATTGAAGATCTTGGCTAAGATCCATCAAAATTAAGCTAGAACAAGAGTGATTCAAGACTCTAGGTAAGCATTTGACTATTAATTCATGAAGATTATGTGTTTAAATGTGTACATTGAGCTTTGAATAAAGAACTGGGTTACAATTCATACATACATACTCATGTAGGTGTTAAATTACCATGTTAGCTATGAGTTTTTCATCATTTATGTTGAATTTGGAGGATGAAATGCACATACATGCATATTCCATCAAGTTTTGTAAGTCAATTCCATGTTTTTGAAGTCTTGCAAGAGAATTTGAAGAGAAATCACATGCATGCATGAATATATGGAGCTTGGGCCATGTTGAGTTTAGTGTTGAGCATCTAATTGTTATGGTAAGTTAATTAGTGCATGCATGTTAGAATTACCATGTTTGATCACTTGAATTCATGTTTTGAAAAGGAATTTCTTGCATGCATGGAGCTTATGAGCTCAATTTGCTAACTTCATGAGTTTTGAAGAAAAGAGTTTGAAAGATTTTACATCCATGCATTGTTTCTTAAGTCTCAAGATGAATTGTGAGCTATTGGCAAACTCTTGGCCCTGATTTTATGAAATAATCCTTAATTCATCATACTTTGCAAGTTCACTATGTTATCTCAAGTTTTGGGGCCCAAGAGATGTGTTTTTGAGAGTTGCATCCGAGTTTTGAGCTGGTGGAACAAATCTGAAAATTTTAGAATTTGCATCCACGCTCGAGCGTAGGAGTTCACGCTCGTGCAACCACTCTGAGTGTGTGCACTTCCGCTCGAGCGACCAGGAGTCCGCTCGAGCGTGAAATGAAAGCTCCCAGAAGTTTCATGTTTTTGCAAACCGCTCAAGCGAAGGAATCTGCGCTCGAGCGACCTTTCACATTTTACATGTCCGCTCGAGCGAGGAAAGCTAAGCTTGAGCGAGGACCCTATTTTCAGAAATTTGATTAAGTGTTTTCCAATGCATTCTGGCATCCTCATTATATCTTAGGCATTCCTAAGACTTAATTAAGCCATAGTAATGAGGTTATGTATTAGAAACACACTAAGTACGGAACGTACTAAGTTGAGAAATTACAAGTGTGTATTTTGAGCAATGTGTTAAAAAAGAACAAGAATCAATGTAATGAAAACTAAGCCATGATGGCCACATGAATATGTAATGATAAGATGTGTTTGTGTTATGTACTTTTGTGTTTGTAGGTCAACGTCTGAAGTTTGATTGACCATTTACAGGAATCACTGTGAGTAATGTTATTGTAAAGATATGTTCATATAAATTATGTTCCAAATGTGATTTGATAAGTTATGATTTCTGAAATGATATTTGTTTACGTGAACGAATGTCCTATTTGCGAATCTATTATGGCATCCATAGATATGTGATCACAAGATCTCATTAGCCACTTCATTGTGGTGATATGTGTTTAATCGGTATCCAGAACCGATTACTCTAGTCAGAAAATGATATGTGATGTGTTTTATGGGATGTACCATTATTATATTCAGATACGAGAATGATTATGCTATGATCTGTTTTACGCTTATGATATGTTCGGATTTCGTTCACTAACCTCTTTACCCTAATGTTATTCACTGTGATTTAGCTCACTGTGTGTATATATATGTATAGGTGGGCTTTTCAGAGATCGAGCCTAAGGGCTTTTGTTTGGATTTGTGTTCTGTTGTCAGCCAACCATCATGCCTCACGTGGAGGTTCCTAAAGTGTCACGTATATCTGGTTATTTATGTATATCAGACTTGATTTGTTTTGTTGGTTGTACATAAGATGCTACTATGTGTATGGGTATAATGTATGAATGACTTTTGGATATGTATAAAAGGTTTTAAATATTCTGTTACATTTAAGTCAGCACAACTCATTGGACGATTATGTCTATGTGTTTGCTTCCGCTAAGCCCCTTAATTATGTTAATTAGTTCAGAGGCCTTTGGTAATCCAAGGCTTACTGGCCGGTTACGATGCTAAACCTATAGGAGCAGATTTGGGTCATGACAGTGCTTTAGCTCTCTATGCTTTCTCTTTTGAAAATGACTCCCGTTGATGCTTTCCAATTACACAACTTTCATAAATATGTTGCACTTTATGAATGGTTGGAAACCCAAAAATCATATTCTTTTGTTGTAAATGCTTCAAGCTTTGAAAATTCAAGTGCCCAAATCTTCTATGCCAGAGCCATGAAAACTTCTATTCTTCTCCATATTGATTTTTGCTACAACTTGGCTTCTCTCCCCTTTGTCAAAAATTTTGCAAAAAAATTTCTTCAAAGTTAACAAGTTATCCATACTCTATAAGTTGTCCAACTCTTAGCAAATTTTTCTCCAAGTCTAGAACTAGGAGAACATCATAAATGAATCTTGTACCCATCTTGGTTTCTATAGCAATAGTATCTTTTCCTTTTGTTTGGACTAAGGCACCATTCCTCATTTTTACTTGAGAACTGGAGGAAGCATCAAGTTTCATAAAAATGCTCTCATCTCCTGTCATGTGATTGCTACATCCGTTATCGAGAAACCATATATCCTTGTTTTGATCTGATGCCTTGTGACAAGCATAGAACATATGCCATTCACTTTCTTGCTCCTCGAAAAAATTAGCTTGTTGAGTGCTATTGAATTGGCAATCCTTCTTGACATGCCCAAATTTGTTGTAATTGTAACATTTTGGCTTTTCCCAAAACCAACAATCTTTATCAACATGACTTCTTCGATTGTAAATTCCATACTTTTGTTGAGTGGGCTCTTCTTTTTTCTTTCTTTGAAAATTTGGCATTCCTCTTCCTCTTCTTTAGGAATTATAAGTACTAACATTGAGTTTGGATTGAAAAGTACTTTCAATTGACTTTTCAGATTGTCTACTCAACGTTTGCTCAAATGTTTTAATTAAACCCATCAATTCTTCAATACTTAAATCAGTAAGATTTTTAGTTTCTTCAACGATAGCAACAATATAATTGTATTTCTCCGACAAACTTATCAAAACTTTCTCAACAACTCTTTGATTAGAAATATTATTCCTATATATTTTCATTTGGTTCATAAGTTGCATAACTCTAGAAAAATAATCCTTCAACCATTTCGTTCATCTTTATATTTTCAAAATCTCTTTTCAATGATTGAAGTTTGATGGTTCTTACCTTCAAGTTACCTCTATACTCTTTTTGAAGAATATCCCATGCCACATTTGCTTTTGTAGCATTGATAATTCTTGGAAAGATTGCTTCTGAAACTCCTTGTTGAATCAAAGAGAGAGCATTTGAATCCTTCTTCCTTTGCTCTTTCAATTGGTTCTTTCAGAGATTTGTCAAAGATCCTTCATTTTCAAGTTCCTCGAACCCATTCTCAACAAGATTCCAAAGATCTATATAGAGAAAAATAATTCTCATTTTCACATACTAAAAATCAAAATTTTCACCATTAAAGATAGGAGTAGATACATTTTGGTTGTTAGAATTCGCCATAGACGTCGGATTGTTCTTCTTTGGGGGCTTGTTTTCCCGTATCCGATCTCTACACCTAGATTGTTCTTGACCCAACTAAAGCTCTGATACCACTTCTGTTAGCTTTTGATAAAATCTCTCTAGAATGAACTATTATTTTGTATTAAACTTAACTTGTATTGATCTTAAATTTTTTTTCTCTTATTCTTCTCTTTGTCCATAGCCTTACATCCTTTAATATAGAGAATGTTATATATAAGTTCAATGAACAACCTTACAACTAACTAGGTGTATGAATATAATCTAGACAATGAACTCAATTAATATAAAACACATGAATATAAAAATACATAAATACAAAGAACCCAATGTATCCAATGTAAATATGGCATTAATTTTAATAGTGTTGTTGTTTGGTTCATCAATGCAATCCTTTCTTTGCCAATCAAATCCACACACACACATCAACAAGAAGAAGAAGAAGAAGAAAACAATGATTGGACTAACTCAGTTGGTCATTCTTATATGCTCACAATTGAGAGGTCAACGGGTTGATACTTGATAAGATATCACCTATACCAGATAATCAGGATAGCTGCAGTATTACTCCTCCTGCAGATGCACACACAGTATCTTCTCCATCAGTCAGTTAGAGTTTGTTATAGTCTATACCCGAATTAGTTTCTAACTCTGTTATTAGTAACTGATTGTAACTAGTTCTAAAGGTGTATATATACACCATGTAAATGGCTTTACTGTCATTGTGATTAGAATAACATAATTCAATCTTTCATCAATACGTGCTCGATGAAAGGATCAGTTGTTCCTTCCCAATTATAGGGCCTTTCTTTTGTGGTTTGTCTATTTCCCTTATCTGATGGCTTGGGTTTGCTGATATGTATGGTTGGAATTTTTTATATAGTTGATGAATTTATGGGAATATATTTTCGAACTTTGAACTTCGATCCACTCTATTACACAATTGTAATGGAAAATTTTATAACATATCCAATAATTATAAAATAAGAGTACGAATTTATCATTAAGGAAAAGTCATTACACTTACTGAGGTAATGTTTTTATATATAACCATTGGATGATGAGATGAAAATTCTCTATTATAACCCATCACAATCCAACTGGTGAGGGCGTCAAGCCCCTCAATTTTCTTTCTAATTGATCATGCAAGTAAATTTTGGCCTCAATCACATTGGATTTGTTGGTCTTTATTAATAGTAAAATTACTTGGCTCTAAAAGTAAAATACTGAATATGAGCAAAATTGTTATGAATGTGTAAAGATTAGACAACTTAAAATGACAATTGGAAATTTCACTCAAATTTGAAATTTCCAGATAAAAAATAAAGCAACCATCATCAAAAGTCATGTAGGAAGTATATATTTTTCTAGACATTAAGGACATAGCATTATTACATTTTTCACACATTTTACAACACCATTGATCAACTTTTTCATCTTCCCTTTCTTTTCTTATGAGCTTGAAATAATTTTACACACCAAAAATCTCTAGTTCAGGCCACTTTTGGATACGTCATGATTTGCTCAAAAGTTACGATTTGATGTGCTCGGAATTATGACTTCACCATATTGTGTATAACTCCAACAACTCGATGAAACGTAACAAATACTACATCACCTCATAACGAAGATTACAACACATCTTATGTCATTTTGTCACTGTAGATTGTATCCTAATCCATAATCTTGACACATCCCATGGGACTGAAGGACAGGACTAGAAGAATCCCATGAGTTTGTGGAGGCTGATTTCAACTCAAAATCGTTAGACCACCACATCATGCTGTCCTTCGAACTATCCATTGCTTTGAAACAATCGAATTCTGCTATTGGATCCTCCTCCTGTGGTGGAAGCCCAATTGTTTTGTTGTGCAAAAGGTCATCAAGATCAGCTTGGAATATTGAAACTGCCTGAATTCCTTCATTATTCGATTGTTCCATGACAACTTGATTGCTTCCAGCATTGAAGGCGTTTAAAGAATTCTCCAATTCGTCGATATTTAAACCGTCTATTACAGAAGTATTGGGTGGTTCATAGAAATCGATCTTGTATTCTTGTCCAGGTTGAGTACTAGGAAGGACATGTTGTTGCATCAAAGTGTAATTAGTGTTTTCATTCAAGAATTGGAGGCTTTGAATAAGCTTTTCTTGGAGGGGCTGCAACTTGGGCCAAAGTGCAGGGTTGTTGTAGAAAGACAAAGGGTTTTGGCAGCTTTGAAGTTGCATATGGAGCTGAAGTCTTTCTAGGGCTGAGTTGCTCAACACCGGCTCACACGAGTCATCTAGGCTGCCATTTTCATCTTTTGGATCATGACTTGTTGATGATAGCCGATTTACGTTGGACTGTTTGCGTCTTCCGAGCAGTTTCTTCTTCAGCCTTGTGTTCCAGTAGTTCTTGACGTCGTTATCTGTTCTTCCAGGCAATTGAGCAGCAATTATGGACCACCTAACATTTCATGGAAATTTAATTTTATGATCAAAACCCAGAATTAAAAGACAAATTTAGGGGGGCAAATAAGAAGATATGAATCTAGAGCTGAAGGATTGATTCTCTAAACAAAAGCATATCATGGAAAAGGACAAAAGACAGGCAACTTTGGTTGAAATTTGTACCCAGAACACATACATGGTAAGAGAGAGAGAGAGAGAGAGGAATACCTGCTACCAATACTAATGTAGAGACTGCAGATGATGTTGTCTTCTTCTTCAGAGAATCCACCATGCTTGATGTTGGGTCTCAAGTAGTTGAGCCATCTCAGTCTACAACTCTTTCCACATCTCTTAAGCCCTGTTAATTATTTTCACCAATTACTCTCAAACACAGGATAAAAAATTATAAACAATCACGAACACATGGAGAGAGAGAGAGAGAGAGAGAGATTAATATATACCAATCTTTTGGGGAAGAGCAATCCAGTTATTTCCAGTACCATACTTCTCAATATAAGCCTTGAGTTTTTCATCTTCTTCAGGAGACCATGGACCCTTCTTTACATTGGCCTTGTCACAGCATGGAGCTCTACCCATCTCTCTCTCTCTCTCTCTCCAACCAAAGTGTTGAAAAAAGTTAGAAGCTGTCTCTGATTGTTGGGAAAATTGCTGAAGGGAAGACCAAGCTTTAT
>NW_021026971.1:1012912-1148626 GCF_004153795.1 Camellia sinensis
TTGAAAGTAAGATTTCGAAGAACACAAGGGGGAGATCCCTATCAAAGTAACTCCGTTCATCGCTTCTCACCCCATGAGGTGCTTTTTAAAGTGCCGCTTTATTTGTTTATTGCATTTCCTAAACATCATGCTCTACATTGCTTGTAACATGTATTGTATCATAGCACTTATTGCCCATAGAAAGGTGTTCTGGAAGCCTGTCTTGGATAGGATAAAGCACAGGCTTGCTGGTTGGAAGAGGAGACTTCTCTCCTTTGCGGGAAGATTAACACTAATTAAATCAGTGTTATCTAGTCTGCCGGTGTACTACCTCTCTCTGTTCAAAATTCCAGAAGGGATAGCAAAAGAAATTGAAAAGTTACAAGCTTCATTCCTGTGGGGTGGAGTTGAACTTAAGAGAAAAGTTCATCTAGTGAGATGGGATGAGGTAACTAAAAGTACTAAGCATGGGGGATTGGGTGTTAGAAGAATCAGAGACATGAATGTTTGTTTATTAATGAAGTGGTGGTGGAGGTATGCCAATGAGGAACAAGCTCTGTGGAAGCAGGTGTTAGTCTGCAAATACAAAGCTGAAGGTGGAAATTGGCGTCCAGATATTCATTCAGGAGGTAGAGTATCCAAGATTTGGGGTGATATATTGGTGGCAGCAAATCAAAATGTCAGCCTTCTGCAATTTTATATTAATAACCTTCAGATTAGAGTGGGTAATGGTTGTAGAGTGTCCTTCTGGCATGATTGCTGGACTGGTGGAGCTAGCCTCAAAGAATCTTTCCCTCGATTGTTCAAGTTGTCAAATGAGAAGGATGGGACTCTAAGGGACTATGCTGATAAAAGGGGAAACTCTGAAAATTGGGTGATTAGCTTCAGAAGGGCCTTATTTCAATGGGAACAAGAAGAACTCCTCAATCTGAACCTCTTTACCAGTCCTAGTCCTGTCTTGAATCTGCTTGTGAAAGACAGTGTTTTGTGGTTAGCTTCCAAATCTGGTCAGTCTTTTGTCTCAACCTTATACAAGCATACTGATGTTGAGCATGGTGAAGTCAATAATTCTAGCAGATTAGTGTGGATTAAGTACCTTCCACCTAAAGTTCAATTTTTTGGATGGCTCGCATGGAAGCATAAGGTAAAAACTTCAGTGTTCTTGCACAGAATTGGTGTGCTGGAGGATAGTGCTGCCACTGTCTGTATTTTCTGCAAAGCTGAACAAGAAACAGTTCAACATGTGCTGATCTGGTGCCCTTCGGTCTGGAGAGTTTGGACGGGTCTCCTGCAATGGTGGGGAGCCCTCTGGGTAGTGCCTCAAACTGTTGATGGCTTACTGCAGTGGTGGGCTGGAAGCAAGGTCATGAAAGCTGAAAAAATAATTTGGAATGCTATCCCCTTGGTGGCTCTCTGGTCCATTTGGAAGCACAGGAACGAGTGCATCTTCCAAGATTCTCAACCTAACATGGTAGAACTTCTTGAAGTTATCATTATTAGGCTAGCAATCTGGTTAAAAGCCACGTCCTCGGATCTTCCTTTTTCTGTAACTGATTTTCTGCATAATCTGGAGCAAATCAGATTTTGTTTGGGTAGGAGAATGTAAGGTTGTATTATCTAAAGGGCCTGTTCTGTTTCTATTATGATGGTTGCTGTATTGTTCTGTTCTGCGCAAGGGTCTGTTCTGTTCTGCTATGCAAAGGGTCTGTTGGTGCTTATCTGCTGGTGTTTACTGCTGTCATCTGGGTTGATTGTTGTGTGCCCATCTTAGGTAAGTTTGGGTGTGGTCCTGCAGGTGGATGGATAAGGTGGGCTGTTATGTCCTGCAGTAGGTTTCTTATGCCAACTCAAGGGCTGTGATGGTCTGAATTGGTGTGAGTCCTGGGAGTCCTGGGAGTGTTTTAGGTAGAACAAAATTCTGTTGGTTGCTTAAGGACCTCTGTTAATAGTGGTAATAATAGAGAGAGGTTCGAGAGTGTTATGCTGGGTTTGGGTGATTGCAAGGTCTTTTTGTATTTTGGTGTTTGCTCGTTGGTCTCTCACCAACTCTGGGGGTGCTAGCAAATGATAGGATGAGCTAGTTTGGTGCCAACCTCGTTGGGATGATCTAGCCCATTGTGATGCCTTTGCACCTCCCTCTTGTCTTTATTGATGTAATTCACTTTGTACATTGTACTAGTTTTCCATCAATAAAGTCTTTTTCTTGCTGTTTCAAAAAAAAAAAAGTTACAATGACCGTACAACACTTGATGGTTTGAAGGGTATTTTTGTCAATGAATTGAAAAAACAAATAACAGTTTTATGGATGCTATTAAAAATATTTATATAATTTATTTTTGATGTACAAGAGATAGAGGTCAGTATGACCAGAAATTTGATAACTATACCTTATTTCGGAATATGTTCTTTTAGTAACGTTTTAATTTTTTACGAAAAAATGTGTAAAAAAGTAAAAAAAAATGATGTGATAATTTATAGTGACTTTTTGACTTTTTAACTAAAACAGAAGGTTGTCAAACAAGATCTTAGCATCACTATAAGTATATTTGATAATAGAATATAAAGAAAGTGCATCAAACATGCATTAATAAAAAGGAATAAAAATAAATAAATCATTGCTAAGAAAACACCTCCTAATGAGGTTGACACGTACTCCACACCAATTATGTGTGAAACCAAGGCCCAAACAAAACAAAAGTTAGCAAGTTAATAACAAAATCATCCCAAAGGAAAAATGTCTCAAATCTATAGGATGCATTGTTTTTAATCAAAAAAATTTAATAGTTATTGATGAATAATGTACTATAAACAGTAAATGAAATTACATCAATAAAACATGACACCAACACCACTCCAGCAACTAGCCAGAACGCACCAATAAAATTTCTAACCAATTTCGCAGTGCATAATCAACATTCGTTCAAAATAACAATTTTTCTCAACCAAAATGATCATAAGAAAATTGTTAGTCATAAAAATTGAAAAAATTTCCTAGGCCAAAACAAATAAGAATGTAAGGGCATGTTTGATTACAAAAATTATAGTATAAGATTAAGATGGTTAATCTATGAACTTACAATATCATATTTGATTGTAAATTTTATTAATTAAATTACATATATGACAAATATTAAATCCAATAAAATTGATGAATTTTTGATATTGAGAAAATTGGAGCTCATAATTTCAAGTATGAAAAAACAAATAAATTTATAATAGATGATTTTAATTTAATTGAATAACTAATTATATATTAATTTATAAAATTATTAATTCTTTTACTATTAATCTTATTAATCAAATAAGAGGTAAGTTTATTGTATTTTGTATCTACTTTCAAAATCAATTCTTGCTCTATAAGTTTGAAAACTTACTTTGATTTCACACAAAACCTTGGTTGTTCCGCACAAACTTCACTGAGGCTGGGTTTGGAGCTCCTTTGGCTCACCTAAAGACACATGAATGAGCGTGAGCGAAAGCCCAATGAATAATATCAAATAAAGAAGTTACACAAACGGTAATTAAAACAACATGCTTCAAACGACCTTGGGCCCAATTCGTATTACCATCTAACATATATATATATATATATATATAATAAAACATGATGATTTCTAAATTTATTCTATACACATTTGTTCTATTAGGACATTTAGACAGCTTAGATTTATTCAAATTATAAAATAACCGCTAAGATATATTTTTTAAAAAATATTCTACATGTACATTTTCTATTTTTCCTCTTTTCTCTCTTACTTTTTTCTTTTCTCACCCATCCCTCCATGACCTATGATCCTACCTTCCTCCCTCTTTTCTTTTTATTCTTTTTATTTTCTCCTATTTTTATTTTTCTCTCTATTTGTTTTTTTTATTTTATTTTTTTTATATTCTCCTATTTGTTCAACTATTTTTATTCATATTATATGAAAAAGTCTACGATCCCAGAATTAGAAGCCAGATTTTACTTTGATAGTGAAGATTAAATTAATGAATTTTATAGTCCACAAATTAAATGAATTTGAGTAATTAATTATTATTTTTAAATATATTGAATACATGATAGATTTTATAAATTTAGACTTTATATGAATTTTCAACATTTATATAATAAAGCATGATGGTTTTTGAATTTTTCCGACACACATTTGTCCTAGTAAAACATTTGGACGGCTCAGATCTATTCAAATTATAAAACAACGGCTGAGATATATTTTCTAAAAAATATCCTACATGTACATTTTCTATTTTTTCACTTTTTTCTCTTACTTTTTCATTTTTCACTCATCTTTCCATAATCTCATGATCCCACATTCATCTCTCTTTTCTTTTTATCTTTTTTATTTTCTCCCATTTGTATTTTTCTCTCTATTTGTTTTTTTTTTTTTTCCTTTTTGTTTACGTATTTTTATTCATATTACATGGAAAAGTCTACAATCCCAAAATTAGGAGCCGAATTTTACTTTGTGTAGTGGAAATTAAATTAATGAATTTTATAGTTCACAAATTAAATGAATTTGAATAATTAATTATTATTTTTAAATAAAACAGGACGGTTTTTTAATCTTCAACATATTTTTATCATATTAGGACATTTAGATGGTTCAAACTATTCAAATTATAAAACAATGACTGAGATATATTTTTCAAAAAAATATCTTACAAATACATTTTATACTTTCTCGTTTCTCTCTCTCTCTTACTTTTTTCTTTTCTCACCCATCCTTCCATGATCTCATGATCTCACATTCCTCTCTCTTTTCTTTTTATTTTTTTATTTTCTCCCGTTTTTATTTTTCTCTCTATTTTTTTATTTTTTTATTTTCTCATTTTTGTTCAATATATTTTACACATATTTTCATAGAATGTATGTATGCTCATAATACACTAAGTCATTATGGGCATAAATACAATTTTCATATAATTGTATAAGCAAAAGCAATATTATATGCATGTTCGTAGAAATTGTATGTATATCAAGCACATCTATCTATCTAGTTATATGTTATATAAACAAAAGTGACTTTTTGTAAAGAGTTTTGTGAGAATTTCAAAATTTTATGTAAATTTGTGATTTTATCAAGAAAAATGCTTTGGACCCCCACTGGGGGTCGACCCCCAGTGAGGTGGCACGCTCTGATTGGATAAAAAAAAAAACTGTTTTTTTTTTTTTTTTTTTTTTTTTTTTTGAGTTTCAGCTAGTGGGGGCTCGCCACCTCACTGGGGGTGCGACCCCCACCGGGGGTCTGTAGCATGGTTGTTTTATCAAATTAAAAAATAAATTTAAATAATATTATGATTACAATTATATTTTAATTCTAACATTATTTACATTGTGCTTTCAGGTATGGACATACGCTAATACACATATATAGCAAAATCTAAGGCCTCATTTGGGAACAGGCTTTTTTTGTAACTTTTAGACTTTTTGGCTAAAATATGATGTAAAAAAAAACTAGTATGTTTGGGATGACTTTTTGATTTTTTACAAAAAAAATATGCAAAAAATAAAAAGAAAAGAGAATTTTTGACTTTTTGATATAGGTTGTTGACTTTTTGACTTTTTTAATAATTTTTTGACTTTTTAATTAAAAAAATCACTTGTCAAACGAGGCCTAAATTATGCAATAAATTTGTAAAAATTGATAAGAAGTTTATTTTTGAAACTCGTTTGTGTTCTCATTGGAATGAATATCGGTCTGCTGGCTCACCTAGTGCGTCTAGTCCTATTTTATTTTTTAAGGTTTGGAAAGATTATTTTAAATCATAGAATTGGGTTGGATTAGCATTTTTAGTCTCATATAGTAATAGGTTAGACTTAAGATTTATATTTTCAACTTAGTTTAGCCAGGCCGACCCACTATTGAGGTCCCCCTTGGGGCCCAACCCAAGTATTGTAGGCTAGAGCTTATATACAAAAATAAACTCTCTTAAAGTTTCAATGTGGGACAACCCTTTCCAAAGAAACCCACATTTACTTCCTTAAATTTCCAATTCCACGAATCCGAAAACAATGTCATGTTCCTATTCACTCGTAAATGGTTTTGACGAACCGTCTTCACCATATGACTTGCCACGCGGCAAGGAACACTTCATCTCTTTGAACCCGCCCCAAAAGACGTTCGGGGCCCACTTAATTTTGAGCTCAAAATCGGCCCAAAATTTAGAGCCTTGTGATTATGTTCTAGGCCAACGCTTCATCTTGTACGTCATTATTTATTTATTTTTGGGTTGGGGGGGGCCCACTGAAGATATGTGCGGGGGACCAAGGCACTAAAGATATGATATGTGCTTTAAATGTACGGAAATACTGCGTGTCCCATGATATATGATATAGCTCAGTTTTGTGAAAGTTATAATTTTAATAAAAAAAATTAAATTAAATTATAATCAAATTTCACTGAAATATAATTATATAATTCTTGAATTAAAATTAAAATAATATCATAGTTAATAATACAATAGATTATAACAAAGAACACAAAAGTCGTAATTATTTGGCATCTTCTAAAAAATCAAAAAGTCACAAAAACATAAAAATAAAAAAGTTAACATTATTCATATGTTTGGGCGGAAATAAAAATTTGAATAGTCAGAGGATAAAAAGACATATGCCCTTGGTACACTCTCCTTCCAACCGTGCACTTTTTAATGAAAAAAAAAATTCAAAATAGTGCAGCACAGTGCACTGATGCGGCTGACGCATAGTGCACTGTGTCACTGACATGCACGGACAATGCTCAGAAGGGTATCAAAGTAATTTTGCTAATTGATACAATATTTTAATACACATTTTTTTTATAAAAAAGTAAAAAGTTGTCCCAAACATACATATTTTTTTCTTCTACTTTTTTTAGCCAAAAGTCAAGAAGTGCACTTATATACTTCATCTCAAACAATCCCTGAATATGCATATGGTACTGTTACGATCCCACATCAGTTAACACGAACTTTGGCCATGTATACATAAGCCTCTTGGGCACCCTTCCTTGCAAATCGATTTTTAAGTGTAAATTCTATCTAAGGGTTCGTATCATTTGGTATCAGAGCCACCCACCACATCAAGTATGAGATTGGACACAATTATGCGGGTATGGATTTGAAAAGTCAGTTCTAATAAAATTTATACCCCACGTCAAGTATGAGATTGGACACAGCTATGCAAGTATGGATTTTAAAAGTGAGTTCTAATAAAATTTATATTAGTATGAGATTGAGATTGTCAAGTATGATATTGGACACAACTATGTGAGTATGGATTTTAAGAGTGAGTTCTAATAAAATTTATATTGGAACAATCTTCTGTGTAAATAAAATAATATGAAACAATTCAAACAAAATAAAATAAAACTTACAATATTTATTTTGTAGAACCGAATAAATAATTCAAAGACTAAGTCGAGTGTATGACACTCTATCCTTAAGACAGATTTGCCCCGCTACGCTGCTTACGGTTGAGTGGCATCTATCTCCCAGGATACAATGATCTTAACCAATTTGTAGTAGCACTCCAAAACAAATGTGTTCTAACTCTCTGATTATTTAATCTAAAACTAATATCTGAAGAATAAATGCACTAGAGCAAAATCTGGACAGCAAAGGCATAAAAGCAGACTAATTTTTGGATCCCTCAGATGCTGAAATATGGTATGTATTTATAGGGCCAAACAGGTATGAATTCAAATTGAACAGGTGCAATGCACAAACAAACAGATTCAGTTTCAAATTGTAACAGATCTGTAGCAGTTTTTCGGACAGATAATCGAAATGGGCACAATTATTTGACAAATTTGAATTCAAAATTCCTGCAATAATTTTTGACTTGAATTTTGTCCAAAAAATTAATACAAGAACCAACCCGACCCACAACCCACACCCGGCACGGCTCGGCTCGGCCGGCCGGACGGCGGTGACCCGCGCGCGCGTGTAGTGGTTTGGACTAAAGTTCACTTTGTCCATAACTCCTCCCTTCTACAAACTTGGGCCCCCCCCTTGGGGCCCAACCCAAGTATTGTAGGCTAGAGCTTATATACAAAAATAAACTCTCTTAAAGTTTCAATGTGGGACAACCCTTTCCAAAGAAACCCACATTTACTTCCTTAAATTTCCAATTCCACGAATCCGAAAACAATGTCATGTTCCTATTCACTCGTAAATGGTTTTGACGAACCGTCTTCACCATATGACTTGCCACGCGGCAAGGAACACTTCATCTCTTTGAACCCGCCCCAAAAGACGTTCGGGGCCCACTTAATTTTGAGCTCAAAATCGGCCCAAAATATGCCTATATAAACCATTTTTCCAACAATCTCCCACATAAATGGAATTTGACGGAGAGAAAATGTAACAACATGATCTAAATACAGAGAGTACATAAATTGGAAATATTCTACAAGGGATAGGTATCTTTTGGCTTTAAACCTTCCCTTGTGAGACACTATTGGATTTACTAGCTAACTAGTGAACATGATATCTTGAATTGTTCAGCCGTTTGTGTAAAGCAAAACAATAGAACTCACACAGTATATCCCCAGACACGGTTTAGTTCTCACTATTGTGTTCATTTTGGCCCTGAACAACCTAGTCTTTCATGAGTGCTCTAGAGAATTGTAGCCCTTCACAAATCTCATAGAACCGGCCCAGTTCACACTCACATAGGTGATTCTTATGAAGAGTATCCTGCTATACTCCACTAGGTTTACCTAGATATAAGAATCGTTAAAAGTTTTACTTAACCTAAAACGCTGCAGACATCACTATTTCATCATAAAAATGGGTAGGAGTTAGACTCCCCATTGATCCTTCTGAGTTATACACAACTCGGTTGTCCCTTTGAATCTAGATCTTGGGATCTCCAGTCAACTAGGTTAGGTTGCCGTTGTGGTAACTCTTATTTAATAGGCTTTAGCCCCATTCCCCTCGATAAATTCTCAACTAACTCTCTTGCTAACCCTTTGGTTAGTGGATCCGCTATGTTGTCTTTAGACTTCACATAATCAATGGAAATAATTCCATTAGAGAGTAGTTGTCTTACGGTATTATGTCGACGACGAATAAGTCGAGACTTACCGTTATACATATGACTCTGTGCTCTGCCTATTGCAGATTGACTATCGCAATGTATGCATATAGCAGGCACCAGTTTTGGCCATATTGGAATATCTTCAAGGAAGTGGCAAAGTCATATGCCTCTTCCCTTGCTTTGTCTAAAGTTATGAATTCTGATTCCATAGTAGACCTAGCAATGCAAGTCTGTTTGGAAGATTTCCATGATACAGCCGCCCTACCAAGAGTAAAGACATACCCACTGGTGGACTTCGAGTCTCTAGTATTTGATATCCAATTTGCATCACAGAATCTTTCAAGTACTACTGGATATCTAGTATAATTAAGCCCAATGTTACGAGTAAATCGGAGATATCTAAGAACCCTTATAATTGCTTTCCAGTGTTCTACTCCTAGGTTACTCGTATATCTACTTAATTTTCTTACTTCAAGTACATTAAGCTTCCAATAATTTGGGCATATTCTAATTGAGAAATACTTTCCTGTACATTCTTAGAAAGATACAAATTAACATCTACAAGTGTTCTAGTAAGATGATCATCATCTTTGCTGAATTTGTCAAGTATTTTCTCAATGTAATGAGATTGTGACAAAGTATAACCTTCTGATGTTTTGGTAATTTTCATACCAAGAATTACATCAGCAATGCCCATGTCTTTCATGTTACAATGCTTATTCAACATTTTCTTGGTAATTTTAATCTTGTCATTATTACTACCTATGATGAGCATATCATCTACATAAAGACATACAATGACATAACATTTGTCTGTGTTTTTAATATAAACACATTTGTCACACTCATTAATTTTAAATCCATTTGACATCATTGCCTTATCAAATTCCTCATGCCATTGCTTTGGCGCTTGTTTTAAACCATATAATGATTTAACCAATTTACACACTTTCTATTCTTTCCCTGGAACAGAAAACTCTTCTGGTTGTTCCATGTAAATTTCTCCTTCTAACTCACCATTTAAGAAAGCGGTTTTCACATCCATTTGATGAATTTCTAGATTGTATAGAGATGCAATGGCAATTAGCATTCTGATGGATGTTATTCTAGTAACCGGTAAGTATGTGTTAAAGTAATCAAGACCTTCTTTTTGTCTAAAACCTTTGACCACAAGTCTTACCTTGTATTTATCAATTGATCCATCTGCTTTTATTTTTCTTTTGAAAATCCACTTGTACCCAAGAGGTTTACAACCAGGTGATAAATCCACTAATTCCCAAGTGTGATTTTGCAAGATGGATTCAACTTCACTATTGACAACTTCTTTCCATAAAGGAGATTTAGGACTGGACATAGCCTCTTTAAAAGTTAAAGGCTCATTTTCTAACAAAAATGTTAGAAAATCTGGACCAAAAAATTTTGAGGTTCTAGCACGTTTACTACGCTTAGGTTCCTCTTCCTCATTTTAGTCTAGCTCTTGATCATGTTCATGTTCTTGATCCCGACTAGTAATAGCATCATGAGATCTTTTATTACTACTAGTCTCTTGTCCAGTCTTATTTGAAAATACATGTTTAAAGAATGATGCATTCTGAGACTCAATAATAGTATTTACATGCATTTTGGTATGTTCTGATTTATGAATCAAAAACCGATATGCACTACTATTCTTGGCATAATCAATGAAAATGCAATCAATGGTCTTAGGACCTATCTTAGTCTTTTTAGGACTGGGAATAGCCACTTTAGCCAAACACCCCCACACTTTTAAGTATTTGTAGGATGGTACTCTTCCATGCCACAATTTATAAGGTGTTTGATTCACTTTCTTTCGGGGTATTTTATTTAAAATATAATTAGCAGAAAGTATTGCTTCCCTCCACAAGTTCTGAGGTACTCCAGAACTTATTAACATGGCATTCATTATTTCTTTTAAAGTCTTATTTTTCCTTTCAACAATTCTATTTTACTGAGGTGAGTAAGGAGCGGTGGTTTGATGACTTATTCCATGTTCTTTACAAAATTCACCAAAAGGTGATTCATATTCACCATCTCTATTACTTCTAAGTTTCTTGATTTTCTTACCAAGTTGATTTTCAATTTCATTCTTATATTGAATGAAAGTTTCCAAAGCTTCATCCTTGGTTCGAATTAAATAAACATAACTATATCTAGTATAGTCATCTATAAAAGTGATAAAATACTTTTTCCCACCTCTAGTTTGAATTGATTTAAAATCACAAATGTCACTATGAATTAATTCAAGTGGTTCTGTAGTTCTTTCAATTGAATGAAAAGGAGTTTTAGATAATTTTGCCTCAACACAAATTTCACATTTATGATTTGAATCAATATCAAATTTAGGTAAACATTTCATATTAATTAATCTACGCAAAGATCTATAATTAACATGTCTTAGTCTACCATGCCAAAAATTTGAAGACTCAAGCAAGTAAGAAGAAGATGTAGTATTATTAATAACTGAGGGTACAACGGTTATTACATTTAACTTGAAAAGGCCATCAGACATGTAACCTTTTCCTACATACATCACATTCTTAGTAAGTACAAATTTATCACTCTCAAATACTAGTCTAAACCCATTCTTACTCAACAGAGATCCGGAAACAAGATTCTTGCGAATATCCGGTACATGCAGCACATTGTTGAGAGTGAGTTCCTTTCCAGATGTCATCTTGAGTATAATCTTTCCTTATCATTCAACTTTGGAAGTTGAGGAGTTGACCATAAAAAGTTGTTCACCATTGTCCACTATAAAATAAGATGCGAACATCTTTTTGTCGGCACAGATATGGCGAGTAGCACCAGTGTCCACCCACCATTCTCTAGGATTTCCGACAAGATTTTCCTCGGAAACAATTGCAGAAAGATTGATGTCATCTACACCATTGAAAATCTTGTCCACTTCGGTTATATGAGCTTGAGCAGGCTTCTTGCTTGTTCTTCTTTTGCTTTTGCTTTTGCCTTTGCTACGGCAATCTTTGGCCCGATGCCCCTCTTTGTCACAGATGTAACATTTGCCATTAAACTTGTACTTTTTATTTTTCCCTCCCCCCTTTAGAGCCTTGTGATGAACTTTCTCCAGAAGACTTTCGTTTTTTGGTTTTTGAAGCATGTTCCACCACATTTGCCTTAGACTCCATAGGATGCTTACTAACTTGTTTGTCAGAATTGCAGTTGTCCTCCTCAATCCTTAAACGCACAATTAATTATTCCATAGAAATTTCTTTGCGCTTGTGTTTGAGATAGTTAATTTTTCAATTAAGGCTGCAACTTGGAAGGATTCACTGAGAGACATACCTTCTCCGTGAATGTCATGCAGAATGATTTGGAAATATTGAACTTGGCTGATCACAGTTTTTGAATCAACCATTACAAAATCTAGGAATCTACCAACCACAGATTTCTTTGAGCCGGCATCTTCCGTTTTGTATTTTTTCTCCAAAGACTCCCAAAGTTCCTTTACTGTCTTGATAGGACTATATACGTTGTATAATGTGTTGTCAAGTCCGTTCAAGATGCAGTTCCGGCAAAGGAAATCGGCATGTTTCCAGGTATCAACCGCAGCAACCACTTGCCGGTCAGTTTCATCATCTTTCAAGATAGGAGCATCTTCACGGAGAAAATGAGCCAGGTTCAGAGTTGTAAGATAAAACAACATTTTCTGTTGCCATCTTTTTAAGTCAGTTCTTGTGAACTTCTCTAGTTTTTCATCATGATTTACCAATACTGTTACAATAGGAGAGGGGGTTAACGTCATTGCAGCCACCACAGTAGTACTTGTTTGGGCATTAGTTTCAGTAGCCATCAATTCTAATATATAAAACAAAATTATAATTAAAATTTACACTATACAGAAAATTAAACCAAATTCACAGAATTAAATTCTGTAAAAAATAAAAAAAACACGAATGTAACTTTCATTATCCAATTAATTTGGAAATAAAATAAAATTTTATTCAACCAAATTAATTCCACACAGGAAATTAAATTTTGTAAAATAAAAGAAATAAGAATATAACTTTTATTTTTCAATTAATTTGGAAATAAAATAAAGTTTTATTCAACCAAATTAATTCCACACAGGAAATTAAATTCTGTAAAATAAAAGAAATAAGAAAATAACTTTTATTTTTCAATTAATTTGGAAATAAAATAAAATTTTATTCAACCAAATTAATTCTACACAGAAAATTAATTTCTGTAACACTTCAATAATTAAAATACTAAAACAGAATTTTAAGTAATGAAAACTCAGAAAATAATTTCTAAAATCCAAAATTAATTTCTAAAAAAAATTTCACAAAAATATATTCTGAATTGTTAATGACACTAGTATCGTACTGCTAGTTGTCAAAGAAAATAGACAGTATATTACTATTATCTGTCAAATAGCATATAATCACTATTTATTTTTCCTACCAGAATATTATTTTGTAAATCAACAGAAAATAATTTTATTAAAAGAAGAAAGAGAAAATGAAACAAACGAAAAATTCTGTAAACAGAATAATTCGAATCTGTCTTAAGATTGTTGGAACAATCTTCTGTGTAAATAAAATAATATGAAACAATTCAAACAAAATAAAATAAAACTTACAGTATTTATTTTGTAGAACCGAATAAATAATTCAAAGACCAAGTTGAGTGTTTGACACTCTGTCCTTAAGACAGATTCGCCTCGCTACGGTGCTTACGGTTGAGTGGCGTCTATCTCCCAAGATACAATGATCTTAACCAATTTGTAGTAGCACTCCAAAACAAATTGTTCGACGAACCAAACCTGTGTTCTAACTCTCTGATTATTTAATCTAAAACTAATATATGAAGAATAAATGCACTAGAGCAAAATCTGGACAGCAAAGGCATAAAAGCAGACTGATTTTTGGATCCCTCAGATGTTGAAATATGGTATGTATTTATAGGGCCAAACAGGTATGAATTCAAACCTTAAAAGGTATGAATTCAAACTGAACAGGTGCAATACACAAACAAACAGATTCGGTTTCAAACTGTAACAAATCTATAGCAATTTTTCGGACAGATAACTGCCTAGCAGTTTGAATCTGTCTGGGTTCAAAATCTGTTTAAAAGACAACCAGAATGGGCACAATTATTTGATAAATTTGAATTCAAAATTCCGACAATAATTTTTGAAAAAATTCAAAAGAATTTTGTCCAAAAAATTAATACAAGAACCAACCCGACCCACAACCCACACCCGACACGGCTTGGATGGACGGCGGTAGTTTGGGCTAAGGTTCACTTTGTCTATAACTCCTCCCTTCTACAAACTCAGGGTGCCCCTTGGGACCCAACCCAAGTATTGTAGGCTAGGGCTTATATACACAAATAAACTCTCCTAAAATTTCAATATGGGACAACTCTTTCCAAAGAAACTTACATTTACTTCCTTAAACTTCCTATTCTACGAACCCGAAAACGACGTCGTGTTCTCATTCACTCATAAATGGTTTTGACGAACCGTCTTCACCGTGTGACTTGCCACGCGGCAAGGAACACTTCACCTCTTCGGACTCGCCCCAAAAGACATTCGGGACTCGCTCAATTTTGGCCTCAAAATTGACCCAAAATATGCCTATATAAACCATTTTCCCAACAATTTATACTTGTAGATTCATCTTTTCTTGATAGATCGTCTATGTTGAAATATTCAAAAACAAAATAAAATTTATCTTCACATAACAGTTAGATTTACCAGTTCCCATTTTTGGTCTGTTTTTCATTGACATTTTTAGATTTAACAATTTCTATTTTTGGTCTATTTTCTTCGACATTTTCTTATAGCCCAAACTGTAGGTAATTTTCAAAACTGTTTTAATTGGGTGTTATAAATATCTTAGGAAACCTCAAAAGATTAATTTCATGATTTTTGTGGAAAGTTGAGTTCAAACCTCCGCTTTTGCTCATTTCAGTATCTCTATGCAAATTAGTGGGTGTCTTAATAACATATTGATGAGTTCTAAAAAAAATCATAATTTATCATTAAGTTTGTTGGATTTGTTGTCCAATTTTATGTCATATTTACTTGTCACTTTTGGTGGTCATTAGGTTATTTTTAACATCACTGACTAATATAATTGCATACAACTTAGGGTTATTGAAAGTTTGTTCAGTTGTTAATTTCAGAACCCCAAAATTAGTAGAGGTATGCGTAAGCTGCCTTGAAAACCCGACTTTAAAAAAAAAAAATTATTGTTATTATTACTGCACACAACTAACTGATTTAACATAGTTAGGCTTAACTGTAGGAATTAAATGATCATTTTTTATGTTAAACTTGTGATTATAGTGAACAACTATACTTTACTATACTGTTAAAAAAAATTATACTTTACTATACACAAAATAGTCAAACTGTTTAATTGTTTTTTTTCGTGGTAAATTACACTGGCGTCTCTTAAGATTTAGAGAAATACATTAAGTTTCACAATTTTGACTAATGCAAATGATATGAAAACACAAAGATACACAGAAAAATCTACATTTCATTGTAAAAAAAATATGACAATATTATTTTTTTATTCGTACGGCTAATAAATTTTTGATAAAAATAGGACCAAGTGCTATATATAAATTATAATTTTAGGAAAGCCCAATGTAATTATGCTAAATTTGTAGGACTTAGCCTTCGTTTGGGATGTGGGTTAGTTTTTTAGCTTTCTAGCTATTTTAGCCTGGAGCTAAAAAGTCTGATTTGGGATAGACTTTTTGATTTTTTTGACTTTTGTGAGAAAAAAAAAAGAAGAAGAAACAATTATGGTTTGGATGTGATGTTTTATTTTATTGATTTTTTAGCTTATTTTGTCTTTTTGTGACTATTTTAGCCCAACATTTTTATGCCAAACGAAACCTTACTATATTGTTTTCAAATTTCAAAAAAGATCAATATAATTTACCTTATTTTAGTTTTATTTTATTTTATTTCATTGACCAATGTGGCTGTAGACCACTAGCATCATTTCCATAATTTCATATTTATATAAATATTCCATAAAACACTTTATTAAGTGTTCTAATTTTTTTATTGTTTTATCAAAAATGCTAGATTCCAAAAGTTTTATCAAAATTTCTACTAAATATCTCACATAGGAATGAGACTCACATGGTATGGATCTCATACTCAGGTAAGACATTTGATAGAAATTTTAGTAGAACTTTTAGAACCTCTAGTATCATTTTTATTATCTTGCTAATGTGGGACAAGTTCCAAAAACTTTTTTCAAACTTTCCTCTCAAACAAACTGAAAGTTATTGAAAACCCAAAATCTAACTTAAATTTTTAGAAAATTTCCTAACAAAATTATGTTAATTATACACTTTTTGGTAAGAACTTTAAGACACAGTATGAAATGTGTTAATTAGTAAATACAATAAGAGGCAATATAAAAAGTGTTTATTTAGTATATAGAATAAAACAAATACTCCAAGAATACTTAATAATTTATCTAATTCAATTAAGAAATTTTTCAACAAAATTTACTAGAATGGTAGTATTTAGGGTGTAGACTTTTAAAATTTATTTCATTCAAACTTTGGCTAAAATCAAGATTCGGGCAAAAAATTGACACTCATCATCCTCTCTTTCTCTCCTAACTTTATTTTTCTCATGTATATTCCTACAAACTTTGCTCAATGGATGAATTCAGTTGATCAATCATGTATATTCTTAATTAAGTGGTTAGGGAGTTAATTTTTGTTAAAGATAAATATATGTATATTTTTAATTATTATGAGATTATTTGATCTAATTATTCTCATATTTGTAAAATATCTTTTGCCCAAAAAAATAAATAAAAACTTGCTCGAGTGTTGATTGACATACCATTGTGTATATGGAAAAAGTTTCGGACCCCCAGTGGGGTTACTGGGGGTCGCGTGTGATTGGTCCAAAAAATAAAAAACTGTTTTTGTTTTTTTTTTTTTTATGTTTTCCACCAACCCCATGTTGCCACGTCACTGGGGGTCCAAAGCACGGCTCATTGTGTATACAATAATGCTTGAAACCACTAAAAGTGGTGCTTTAAAAGCACCACTAGTGATATGGCAGTGGACGGGACCCACTGCTTGTGTCTTGTGTTTTTTTTTTTTTTGGTTAAAGTGCTTGTCAACTCATTAGTGGTACTTTAGAGCACCACTTTTAGTGAGATGTATCATTACCCTTGTGTATATATCTATACAATCAACAAAGCACAAGTTTCTATGTCTTTTTGGCCATGTTTTCTATTTTAAATATTTTGTACTACAAGTTTCTATATTTCTTTTGCCATGTTTCTTATTTTAAGTCTTTTTTAGTATATGATCAAATCTCTTTAATTTAATCGTGTAATAAAAATAAGAGATAAACTTGATTGTAGGGTAAAGATGAGAAACAAATCCAACACTATTGATAAAATGCAATTTGGGATAAGAAAATAGGAGAGATAAGGAACAGGTGATCCTTAGCCCAATCAACCATCTATAATAATGGAAGAAGGAGCCCCTTATGACTTTTTCTTGTATAATAATAGTTTAGTATCCATAAATTAATGAAGATATTATTATCTCCCTTGCACTTTTTGTAATATAATCAACATAGATGCAGCAAACAGACGCAGTTGCTGAGCTCAGTTTGACTCCTAATCCCTCAAAACCTTTGATTATTATATGTACCCTTAATTGTCAACCCCCTTGTCTTAACTAACCCATCAATTTTTAGCATCCAAGAAATTGACTTTGCGTAACTACATGGGATTTGATTTCTTTTCATCTCTTTATTCCATTTGAAATTTTTTACAATACACACTCCATTTTTTTAGTATGTGAGAGGGTAATTTTTGGTAAAAATTGAGCCGAGCTACAGAGATGGACTTTATGGCCCAAAGTATGAAGGATTGTGTAAAAAAGGCCGAAAAGTTACTTCGGCCCAGGAGAGATAAAGGTGCTCCAGTTCAAGAGTGATAAAGTTACTCCGGCCCAGGAGAGATAAAGTTGCTCCGGTTCAAGAGTGATAAAGTTACTCCGGCCCAAAAGAGATGTTGAGTTACTTCGGTCTGTGCAACTTGGAGTTAGGCCGGTCTCAGAAATAGTCCGGTCATGATGTATTCTGGGTAGGTCGGTTAGAATGTTGCTATTCAGTAGATCGGTCCAAACACACCATGGTTCGTGTATGAGAGAACCGAGATATGGCGCAGCAAGAGGAAGAACCGAACTACTGTTAGTACGGCCTACTCTGTGGCTCAGTATAGCCAGGTTTATCTCGGTCATATGGCAGTTCGGCCGTGGTGAAAACCATCCCACTTGGTTTAAGCAGTGGGGGGTGTAAAAGGATAAGCATTATCCTTTAGGAGTATGAATCCTAGGAGGACTCTTCATGGAGAAATAAGAGTCCTACTAGGATTGGGCCACTCGAAACCTATAAAAAGCTCACAAAACATCACCTTGGGAGAGGTAACATAACACAACACATCACTTTGCTTTCTGAAAACATAAAGCTTTGTCTATTTGTCAAGTTTGCTGACTTAGGCATCAGAGAGGTTTCCGGCACACACCCGCCGGCTAGCTCACGTTTGTGTTTTCAGGTGATAAAGCGACGTCGTACGGAGAAGTGTGGACTTAGTCAACAGGATTATACGAGGAAAGTTATTTCTTCCCCGTACAGTATGTATCATATGTTTTAATTATTCCGGTCGTTAAATTCAGAGTCCCGAGATTAGTCGAGGTGCGACACTCCGAAGGGGTGTTGGCTCGGACACTCGATTATCAAAAAAAAAAAAAACTTCATATGTTTTAATTATAATATTTGTATTCTTTGGTAACAATTTGCGTTTGTTATGATTTAATTATGATTTATTGTGATATAGTTATGAGTTATTGTGATATTAGTAATATTCTATTGTAATTATTATTTTGATTATCATCGAAAAAGTTTTTGATTATGACTCATTATGTGTTTTTTAAGTTATGATTGAAAATAATTTAGTTATGATATTTGTGATAATCAATACACACTCCTTTCATGGCATGTATTATATAATATAAGCAAAAAAGTTATAGTTTCTTTGAGATTGGAAGTCTCGCTCTATTTTTTTTTTATCTTTTTTTAATTTTATAATTTTCAAAATATATATGTCACTCAATGGTGAAGCCAAGAAACTAAATTAGAAAGGGCACTTACTGATTACAATTAATTTTTTTTTTCTCCTATAACCAACAATAAGAAGATAATAATAATTTTTGAATTAATAAGTGCAAAAACTTAAATGGATTATTACAAAAGTATTTCACATAAAATTTTCCAATTAACTTCAAGTAAAATCAAAAAAAAAAAAAAAGTATTGTGTGTAACTAGTATATCATGGACAATATAAAAAAGTTATATATTTAAGTCTTAAAATAAATTATATAATGGTAAGATAAATCAAATTTTTACAAAATTTAAGCAAAAATTTCATATAATAGTGATATCATATCATTGTTGACATATGATATCACCAACCAATAGTAAAACAACATATGAAGGGTGAACTTCACATATAAATATTACTAACACTCTAATAATTTTTACATATATATAGAGTGAGATTAATTATATTTGAATATCAATAATGATGGATAATACCTTTTATATTGAGATTTTTTCACAAAATTTTCATACATAAAAATATAATTTGTTGTAGTCACTTCATTTTCAATAAAACAATCACTATAATTTTCATAAATTTAAAAATGCCCTTAAACATTTTATTCCAAATATTATTTTTGTTTAAAATTTTATTTATATACGTATGCAAAAATTATATATATATATATATATATATATTCAGGAGGGCACATGGCGCCCTGATGCCACCTTACAATTAGCATAAAATATAATTTTGTTAAATTAAAATAATATTTAAATTCTCCTAATGAATTCCATTAATATAACAATAGTTATGGAATTACAATCACTTAATACCAATAATAGAATCAATAATTATGAAAATTATACAACATTAATTCAAAAGACTTCTCATTACCTTCAATAACCACATATTTTTCCAAAAATAAATTTTTTTTAAAATTTTAATTACACGTGTCATAAAAATTTCTTCATTAAATTATGTCATTATGGATATAATTTAATGCTTTATTTATAGAAATATCCAATAATGTAGTGCCTTAAATTATGGTTAAAATTAATAGAAATCATGTATTGTTTTTAATATTGGCATATTTTGTCCCTTTTTTTTGTTGTTGTTATTTTTCAGTTTTTAGTGATTTTTTTTTTTAATTTTCAAAAAGTTACAGACTTTAAAATCTGCTTAATTAGATGAACCAGAAAAGTAAAAAATAAAAATAAAAATATTTGAAAAAAAAAATTTAAAAACTTGCTTTTTAATTTTAATTTTTAATTTTTTTGGTTTTTTTCAAATCTATATATATATATATATATATATTATAGCAAAGTGACATTTCAATGATAAAAGCTAAGGAATCTCCAAGATTTCATCATAAAATTCTTAATATTTATTAGTTTAAAAATGTTTTTAAAAAATTCTATTGACTAACACATCACATTGATCACATAAAATTTATTATTATGTTGTTAAATCTTTACCATTATTTCCTAAAACAAAAATATGGCTATAATTGACGAGTTCTCCACATTAAACGGTTCAGATCATTGTAGACGCGCCCGCGTGGGGGCCCTCACTACAGTTCGGACTCGATTTGTGTCACGGTTCTTAATCTGAACCAAAGAGTCCAAATCTGGCAAATCGTTTTGCAAAACCGATTTTTTGAAAAGAAGTGCCAAACATGGACTGCTTTGCCAGATACAGAGTCGGTGCCAAAAATGGGGGAATTTAGGAAACCCTGACTCGGTGCCAAAGGCCACGTGTCCGTCATTACCAAAGTTGCCTCGGCTCGGGAGCTTGTGTACGATTGGGGAAGGTCAGCTATGAGCACCCCCTCTCACCCGGTCCGAAGACCAGCCTCTACTAACCGTCATATCCGATTTTGAAAATGTTATATGTTCTTATTTCAATTATTAGCCTAGAATTACTATGTCATGCGCACAGCAAACAAGTATAGACTAGATTGCTTAATTTGGGAATAAGCATTGCATATCCATTTGTTTAGGAAAAATGTTTTGAAACTTGCTACTCGCAAGTAGGCTAAATACATGGATTTCAATGAGCTATTCCAACTCAGGCAACCCAACGTTCACCCACAGGCATTCAAACAGTTTATCATATAAGCATCTAGCCACATGGTAATCATGCTATCATGGCAACACTCACACGCATGCAAGGATGCTAAAGCATAAATACTTACATCGTACTCCGTGCCAAAACAAAGAACTAGTTAGTCAACATGCATGGTCCTAGTTCATGTCAATTTTGACTAATGCAACACATACAGGATGCAATTAGAGTAGGCTCGGCTAACCTAAACATGGCATGTGAAATGCGATCAATTGATGCACGTATTCAATTTGGAATTGAAGTACAAATGCAGTTAGCATGATGCGCCGAGCCCGTCGCATGCAAGACAAATATATGAATGCGCGCATGCATAGCATAAGATATGCTAAATTTAAATATGCCCTAGTCTACCATCATAAGCAGGTAAATAAAAGGGAAGAAAGAAGTGGGGATTGGAAGACATGCACACACTCACCCACACGTATTACAAGTTTACCCTCGCTCGGAGGGATCGAAAGAATAATACAGTTCGAATAATGAATTAACTATCCTAGTTAATTAATTATTACAAATTACCTAATTAGTTAACAGATTAACTAAGCTTGGAAAGAAAAACAGACAAGCCGCCTCGGGAAAAGAGCCCAATGCGATGCATGCTCGGTTCTGCTCGGAAGTACACTGCCATACATGAGCTGCCTCTGTTTTTCCTGCTATACTCCTCTGAAGACTGTCAAAGTTTCAGAATTGTTCACCTGGACACTGGGAGACACCACCGGCTGAGTAGAATATCCACCGGCAGTGGTATATGGCCACCGGCCGTGAATGCATCCATCGGCCATCACTGGGTTGCCGGTCGGTACTGAACAATGCCGGTCGGCAGAGAATGCCTGCAGAACTTGCAATCGACAGCAGCAGAGGACAAGGCAGAGTATGGCAGTGCAATTCAAACAATGTATGCACCAATCATGTCCCTTATCATGTTGGTGACTCAAAGGGATACGCTCCTTGGTTCTCGGACCATCAATCGCGCATTTCCATGCGTGATGGCCCGAGGAATCAAGTGTGCATTTTTGATATGGAATGCAATGCGCATGAACAAACTAATGGGACTCAACCTCTATCACAAGCACTTCAAGAGGCCAAGCATGCATGCAAATGGGATACAATCCTAGGCATGTGAGCTAAGGATGCAACATGGCAATGCAATGTATTCATGCAATTATGTGAGGTGAGCATGCAAGCAAACAAAGGGTGGACCTAAACATGGTTTAGGCAGCCCTCACTAAGCCCAAAAACAGTGGCCAAAGTGCCCAAAATGAAGGACTAATGGCATTCAAGCATGCATGTATACAAGGACCAATACTCAAGCACAAAAGGGCGACTCTCAAGCACACTTGAAAGAGGCATAACATGGACTAATGACATGCAATGTAAGCATTGAAAATCATGCAAGAACATGGTGTCAAACCAAGCAAACAAGATAGGCCAAACATTGGCATGCAAATGGCCCAAGTACTTAAAGCAAGTCAAGGGGACTTAAACCATGACTAAGTCAACCAAGCCTCACAAGGCTAAGAGGACTTAAAATAGGTCTAAGGCAAGCCTAGACACCACCCAAGGGGTACCTAGATGGCATCTAAGTGGCTCAAATTCAAAGGCATGCGCATTGACCAAGACATGGAGCATGCAAGACAAGCTTTCAAAGCTTCAAAGAGGCACCCAAGGTGAACATATAAGCATGTTAAAGGGACTGAAATAACATGGCAAATGGTCCCAACCCACTAGATTAGGGCAAAGATGTATACTATGCATTCACACGCTTAAGGCTAACAAACCGAAAATGCAAAGGGGCTATACTAAGCATGCCAAGATCGACCCAAACAACATAGGACAGACCTTAAACATGGCAAAATAAGCATGAAAGATTCACAAGGCTAAGCCTAAAATATGCTAGAACAAGGGTTTATAACCTAAGGCATGTTAAGGCAACAAAGTGGCATTATAAGGTAGGTATGCTAAGCATGCATGGTGTACCAAAACCAACTAAAAACAGAGGCATATTATGACATAATAAGCACAAAAAAACAGCCAAGGCATGGTCAACAAGAAGCTTAGCTAGGTGCTCCCTCAAGAGGCCAAAAATGGTCCATTTCAAGGACAACAAGGAGAGGGGGTGGCCCTCTCCTTCTTGGGACCTCAAGGCACCATCCTCACCTCTGAAATCCCTCAAGATTTCAGTGGTGAGGAGGCCCAAACACCAAGGTCTCGGAGCTTACACAAAATAGCACAAAATGGAGCCTTACAAGGCTTAGGAGGGGTCAAACAATCTCAAACCACAAAACACTCTAAACAAACTATTTAGAGGGCCTAAAATAGAACTTTTTTGTATTATACACTAAGCTCAGTTCTAAGATAGGCAAAAATAGTATGCAAAAATAGGGAATAAAGGAGTAAGATTGTTACCCTTGAAGACCCTTTTCACCAATGAAGCTCCAGCAGCTTCTTTGAGCTTAAAACAGCCCAAGAACCTCAAGAACAACCTCTGGTCTTTCAAGAAACCAAGGAAAGGTGTAACACTATGTGTTTGTGTGCAATAGTAAGACACAAACACACTTATACACACACAAAGGCCAAATGAGAGAGAGGTATAGAGATAGAATATGTATGAAACCCTAAACCTAAAACCAGAGCTCTCACACAACTTTTCTCTCTAAAATGTCTAACCTAGAGCCAAGAGGGGAGGGCTCCTCTTATAGAGGAGCCAATCTTGTAAAGCTTATAAGGTAAGCTAACAAGAAGTCCATCCCTCCATACACGTGTATAGAGGGGAGAAAAATGCCATACAGCTGTATTAAAATATCTGCAAAAGCAGATGAACAGTAGTCGGCTGCTCAAAATTGCCATTTTGTCAAAATTGAGTGCCGACCGGCAACAAATAATGCCGACCGGCAATATACATTGCCGATGGCATCAAAACACCAGCCGGTGGCCTCTGTCCATGGCCGGTGATGTGTGGGGATGCCTCACAAGGCATACCCTGCCCTTCCAAGGCAAAACACAAGTGTTTGGTGCAAAACCAAACACTAAACAGTCGAGTTCGGAGATCCTGAGGCAAGGCGTGTAGCCGAGACCTCCGGGAACTCCAAACGAACACAAACATGGATGATCACCGAGTGTTCAAATGGTGACGTCCAAGTCTTGAGGACGGTCAAAAATGGGGTGTCTACAGTTGCCCCTTTTTGGCAGAACTCGAAAGTCATAACAATGACGGGAGTTAATGTCAAAGCCCAGAGACGACCCATTTTTGACAAGGCCGAAGACTCAGACAAACATGCAAGACAAACAAGGTATGCGCCCGAAGGCAGGGGTAAAATGCAAGACAATACACGAAGCCGAGCATAACTTATGATCATGCAAAGAAAGCTGTAACGAAGCATACATGTGACAATTTTACAATGCAGAAAGGATGTAAGAGAATTATGCAATTCTCGATACGTCTCACTCGGAGGATACAATACCTGTGCGGCTTGTCTGGTTGTACCAGCCTCAAATGAACCGTACATACAATATCGTGCCTGTAAAGAAAACAACTCAACAGGTACGATGTTGTTAGCAACATGCATGACAATGCAAAAATGGATGCAAAATGATATGCAATATATACAAAACAATGTACAAATAATGCAAATGAAAATGCAATGTAATTGAAATAATGCAAACTATATGCAAAGCAATCGAATCATGATCCAATCATAAGCGGTTCGAAACCACACCTATGTCAGATAAATTGATGGGGATAACAAGTCTGTCTACCATAGAACGGTCAACTGAACTATGAGTAACGTAGACAGACACAAGAACAAGTATTGGGGGGGAATTGACATAAGTGGGGAAACGACCCGCTGGGGAAAGGACTACGATCCTAATGCCGGATGCAAAAATTACACTACAATGTAATATGCAATGCTGGGGAAATGGCAACGGATATGGCACGCGGGCCAAACCAAATCTTGCCTAGGCAAGGCATGTACGTATACAAGCCACGGCTAACATAGAACGGTCCACTGAACTATGTTTTGACACGAGAGGTATGGGCACATACCAGACCAAGCTCAACATGGAAAGGCGCAAGCCATAGATGGAAAATGATGCAATGAATGCATGCAATCTAAAACGCAATGGAAATGGCACGCGGGCCAAACCAAATCTTGCCTAGGAAAGGCATGTACACAAACAAGCCGCGACTAACATAGAACGGTCCACTGAACTATGTTTTGACATGAGAAGTATGGGCACATACTAGACCAAGCTCAGTCATGGAATGGCGCGAGCTATAGGCGGAAGTGATGCAGTGAATGCATGCAGATTACAATGCAATATGCACTATATTCTAATGATGCATGACAATGCAACTATTTACGATGATGTATGACAATGCATGTGTTTTTTGTTTTTTTTTTTTTTGAAATGCAAATGATGTATAAAATGCATGTTGTATGGAATGCGCGACAACACGCGGCTTTTAAGATGCACGTGAACTTGAATATGCGACGACGCGAGTCGCTTGAAATACATGTATAATGCAACTTATCGAAAGTCGTTCGGGCACGACAAACACCGAAGGACTTGCACCTTCAGAGGATTTAAGGTCTCCTAGACCGTGCAATACCTGCGCGGTTCATCCGGTTGCAGCAGCCTTAAATGAACCGTACATATAATATCGTGCCTGCAAAGAAAACAGACTTAACAGGTACAATGTGATTAACAATATGCATGTTACTGTATTTGAAAATGCGTGACAACGCAAAGCAAGTGGGAAGCATAACAATGCTGTGAAAGCGCAGAAATATAAGTGGAGCACGCGGTCTACGCGGGCAGCGAAATTGATCACAAGCATGCGGTCTATGCAAGCTATGAAATTAAACACAAGAATGCGGTCTACGCCAGCGGGGCATGCGGTCTACGCAGGTAATGAAATTGAATGCCAACATGCGGTCTACGCAAGCAAAACATGCGGTCTACGCAAGAAATGAAATTGAACAATCATGCGGTCTACGCAAGCAAAACATGCGGTCTACGCAAATAATGAAATCGAGTAAACATGCGGTCTACGCAAGCAAAACATGCGGTCTACGCAAGTAATGAAATTGAATAAACATGCGGTCTACGCAAGCAAAACATGCGGTCTACGCAAGTAATGAAATTAGCATGCGGTCTACGCAAGTGATGAATTAATTACAAACATGCGGTCTACGCAAGTAACGTAATTAACATGCGGTCTACGCAAGCAAAACATGCGGTTTACGCGGGTAAAACATGCGGTCTACGCAAGTAAAGAAATTAATTACAAACATGTGGTCTACGCAAGTAACATAATTGACATGCGGTCTACGCGGGTAAAACATGCGGTCTACGCGGGTAAAACATGCGGTCTACGCAGGTAAATAAATTAATTACAAACATGCGGTCTACGCAAGTAACGTAATTAACATGCGGTCTACGCGGGTAAAACATGCGGTCTACGCAGGTAATGAAATTGGACAATCATGCGGTCTACGCAAGCAAAACATGCGGTCTACGCAGGTAATAAATTTGAACAAATATGCGGTCTACGCAAGCAAAACATGCGATCTACGCAGGTAATGAATTGAACAAATATGCGGTCTACGCAAGCAAAACATGCAAAAATGCAATGAGATGCGTAAAACCGCGATGCGTTAGACAACGCGAGCGCATAAGACAGTGCGATTGATATGCGATACGCATGGGGCAACTTTTGAGTTTTGTAAAAGCCAAAAGGATACGAAAAGGATACACCTTGCACGAATTCGAGTGCCACGCACAGAAGACACGACCCGAGGTCAAAACGGAGGCCGGTTGAGCGTCGGAAATGCACTATTTTGCACTGTTTTGAGCACTAAAGGCCCTGGACCCCACTCATAACTCAAAAAAGGGCGTAAGAGGCTCCAAAATCACTGTATGAGGCCACCGGATGCCCACCGGCCATCAGAATGCATCACTGGCCGTCCACCGGCCATCATAAAACTCCATCGGCACAATATATTGCCGACCGGCAAAGAGTGTGGCCGACCGGAAAAAACTCCCTGTATCGGGGCAGTTCTGTCATTTTGCTACGGGTCTTTTAAAATAGGGTTTCCAACCCTATTTTTTCACTTCTCCTTGATCGAAAATTGCCCCTCTCTCTCTCTCTAGAGCATTTTCCTCCCTTGATTCTCTCCTTTTCTTGCGTTCTAGCTCCCATTTCGTTGTTCGATTCGCGATCTCCTTCGCGTTTCGGACATTTTCAACCGAACGAAACTTCGTTTCGGTGTTTTTTTCTTGATTTTCGCCACTCGGGGCTTGTTTCCCTCGAGTTTTTCTCGATACCCGTGCCTTTTCCGTATTCCGACTTTTTTGGCCTTTTCCGACCCTCTCGGAGTTTGACTTTTTGTTGACTTTTCACATTCTCGCCCGATTTTTCGCCTTCCGGCTATTTTCACATTCTCTTCGAGATGGCGGATGATCTTCCACAGGGCGGGGCTCCTCCCGAGCTCGAGATGGATCCCGAGGCCGAGCCCTTGCCACTCCGCGTCTGGCCGTTTGATCCGGAGACCTACAGGCTTGCAGTTCATGAGATGCTCCCCGACGGACTACGCCAGTTCAGGAGCTTTGATAGGCACGTGCCACCTGAGCTACTACTGCGTGAGCCTATCTCCCACCTGTCCTTCGGCGCTTCCGAGGTAACTTTCTTTCTCTACTTTACTTTCTGCAATGTAGGATACAAAACTGTCGTAGCTGGTTGTGCTCTTTAACTGCTTAATTCTGATATACTGTATACTATAGTTGATCGTAAACATACGTGTAACTGATATCTGTTTGAGACTAACACATGCACACACACTGCACTGGCTTTCAATCACCCAAACACACGGCGCACACTGTATTTCACTGCATACACACTGGTACCCGGTATCTGCTTGAGTCTGAAAACATGCACGCATGCCATGTTTGCACTGAACCATTCGAACACACTGACGCATCACACGTAGTTCACTGTAAGCACACCGACACCCGGTATTTGCTTGAGTCTGAAAACATGCACACATGCTACATCTACCCTGAACCACCCGAACACGCTGACACATCACACGTTGTAGTTCACTGTATGCTTCTTAGAACTACATTTTGAATATTGTCTTTCATTTGTTGTTCTTGATTATAGGGGGATTCCCATACCATCCGCGGGTATGGGAACACCGTTGCTCGGGACTGGTACCTCGAGCTGCCAGATGCGGTTCGTGACATCGTCGACGAGGCCGGCTTTGGCATCTTCTGTAGGGGGCTCTCTCGACTGACTACCTGCAAGCCCCTACTTGCTGCTCTGGCGGAGAGGTGGTGGGATACCACCGACTCCTTCCACTTCTCCGTCGCAGGGGATATGACGATGACCCCTTATGACTTCTCGATGCTTACTGGCATTGGGGTAGGGCGTGATCCGATCCCCTTTGACACGGATATGGACGAGTGGGACACTGCCCAGCTGTACCTGCTTGGCACTCAGCCTCCTCTCACTCGAGCGGGGTTCGTTAGGTACTCGTGGTTTGAGAGCCACTTCCGGATCCAGCCGACCTTGGCAGAGGAGGCGCAGATGTCCCCAGAGGAGGTGGACCAGTATGCACGGGGCTTCATCATGTTCCTCTTCGAGATGACTCTCTTCGTCGATCGGGCGAACACCGTGCCCTTATGCCTATTGAGCGCGCTGGTGGACGTCAGGCAGATCCGCCATTATGACTGGGGTGGCGCAGGCCTGGCCACATTGTATGGTTATATGAGCTCTACTTCCCGCCTCAGCGGACAGCTTCTCGGTGGCTACTGGCGAGCTTGGGAGGTACGTCTTCTTCCTATTTTACATTTCTGCCTTCTGCTTTCTGTATTCTGTACACTGCACATATATTGTACACTGCCTCACACTGACTGTACACTGCACACACTGTACACATATACTCTGCTTTACACTGTCTGCATACTGCACACTCTGCACAATACACTACACAACACACGGTTCTGCCATTTCTGCTTTATTCTGTATTCTGCCTTATCTGATAGTCATACTGATATCTGTTCTGCAGTTGTGGGTGTATGCCTACTTTCCTAGGCTTGCCCCAGTGCCCGATGAGGAGATCCCACTCGGCGTCCCCTTCTCTCATCGCTTCGATGTGCGATGCGTGCAGAGACCACGGGAGTCTTTTATTTTCTTCCGCCAATACTTCGACACCATCACCGCCGCGGAGGTATGTTCAACTTTAGAGTTTATTTTTTGTTTTGCTTCGCACCGTACGTTTTCAATAACAAATAGATAATGAACTGCATTTCATTTTCAGATCACCTGGCAGCCCTGGGCTCCGTTGCCGGCCGTGGTAAGGGATCATTATGAGGGCTCAGGGGAGACTGCCCGTTGTCGGATCCTGTTGGAGGGCCCGGTCTATTGGGTTTGGTACCTGGGTGAGCGCTTCTTGCGTCAGACCCTGGGTTTACCGGAGCATATAGTGCCGGGTCCACCTCCTTCCCACATGAGAGACACAGAGAGGTTCACCGCTCGGGAGATGAGGGAGTACACCACCAGCTGGGGTGAGGAGCATCACAGAGGCGAGGGCAACTACGCAGAGTATGTCCGGACCTACATTATGCGACCCTTGAGCGGTGGTCGCCGAGCTGAGAGGGAGAGACCAGCGGCGCCAGTAGCTGGAACGGGGGCTGGGGCTGGGGCTGGAGCAGGCACATCGAGGAGGGCTCGAGGGCATGGCAGGAGCGGAGCTTAGGGGGGACGGGGGACTGACTGGCCCGCCCTGCCTACTGTATTGTCATATAGAGGGCAGGATGGGGCGACCTACTAGATCCTCTTTGCTCCTCCCCCGGCTGGTCATGAGTTAGCCGGCATCCCCGACTTGCCTCCGGTATGTATTACTTCATTTTGCATCTTGCATCTGCATTTGATTTCAGTTTATTTGATATTCCGTGGAATACTGATGTATCTTATACTCTTGCAGGCGTCTTCCGAGTACACCCGGCAGTCCGTGGAGTTGAATGCCTCCATGATGGGGATGCTGCAATGGACCTTCGACCTTCTGGCGCTCTATAGCATTCCGGTATGTTCTTCTGACAATGGCCTCAAACCATTCATGCACTGCTTCACGTAATCTGATGCATGACACAACACCTGACACACTGATCTCACAGCCTCTAGTACACTGCATACACTGCATTTATACACTGTACTCTGCTCTGATGCACTGCTCACGGCATTCACACACTGTATTCATACACTGCATTCTGCACTGATAAACTGCTCACGGTATTCACACACTGTACACTACATTTTGCACTGACAAACTGCTCACAGCGTTTACACTGTACCCATACACTGCATTCTACACTGATACACTACTCACGGCGTTCACACTGTACCCATACACTGCATTCTGCACTGATACATTGCTCATAGTATTCTGATGTATTTGCCCTTTGTGATTTTCAGCCTCCCTTCCAGATTCCTTCGGTGGGCGGTGCTCCAGCTGGGCCTTCTATTCCTGCTCGGGGAGGGCGTGGAGACACTGCACGTCCCCGTACCAAGGGAGGGCGTACTCATGTCAGGAGTAGTTCTCAGGCGCCGACCCTTGACGATGACGATGATGACGACGATGATGAGTCCGAGGCAGAGAGGCAGAGGCCGGGTCATCTGAGGAGGCTGGAGATGACTCAGACTCAGGCTCAGACGGCGACGCCGATGATGATGCCCTTGGACCTTCGTCCAGGAAGAGGGCGAGAGAAGATCCCCGGGCCTGAGACTACTGAGGATGACCCAGATTGCTGCTTTTCTTCTTCTTTTTTGTACTTTTTCTTATGTTTTCTCTTTGCTGGTAGTTAGATTACCTTGTACTGCCGCAGGCAGATTTTTTTGTTTTCTTCAAAACTTTGTACTTGAAAAAGATTATGAAATGAAACGAACTTTTTATCTAAAAAAAAGTGTTACATTTACATATCCCATGTATTGCCTCGCATCACATCATATTACACCTCAATGTAAATGGAATTGATCTGTGGTCTGAATGTCGAACACTTGCATTGTAATAACAAGATAACCAAACCAAGTAACAGCAAAGCAACCTGCACAAACCACTGCTTAACCTGAACACACAGTCCACACTCTGCTGAGGATTAATCTGTATACGGCCCATAACCCAACACTTGGTTTATTTTGCACACGGCAAACTTTAAACAAAAAAAAGCCCAATCTGACAAGACGGCCTTCAAAGGTGAAACCGGCTAGGTTTGAAACATGCCCGGATGTCCCAACTTTTCCCTTCCTTCTTTTGGTTCGCCCAAATGTAGAGAATGGCACAACATTTCGAGCATGAGCGATTAACTCTCAGAAAAAGGGGTTTTCTTAACCGGGGTATCGAGCCTACGATTGAACACAGTGGGAAAGACTCAAACAAAAGGGTACACGACCTAAACACAACGAGACACGCTCGGAAAAGACCCAAAACAAAAGGTTGGGGTAAACAAAACAAAAGACACGACATACAGACGCGTTAACGAAGATGGGGGACCTCAGATCACGAGGAGCCAGTTTCTCTGGGTATTGTTTCCCACCCTTTTTCTCATTTGTGATTCTCACATCACTCCAGCACTCAAGCTCGGTTTTTCTCTTAAAACCCTTTTCCTCACTTTTTCTCTCAACTTACACCTCTCTATTCTTCATTCTCTCATTTCCATCCCTCCCCAGGGTAATTAATGAATGAATAGGAAGTTGCGGGTTCATGCCCGATGCCATTAGCTCACAGCTATTTTTTCTGGTGGGTAGAGTGCCCTCCTGGAAAGTACATCGATGACGGGGAAAGACAGAACGCCTGACTCAACTGTGCCCCTAGTTCATTATTTTGACCATTTTTCGTTTTAGTTTTCCACTAAAACAGTTTTGATCAAGATGAGAGTCGGATTAACGTACTTGTTTAATTTTTGATTTGAAAGCCATGTAAGTCAGGCTGTAAGCACTGAAAATTTTCCTTTTTGGGTCCAAGAAAATGGCCCAGTTTTAGAAAACGAAATAGTTTTTGAGAAAATAGTCAACCTCAGTAAAAATTTTCAAAAACTATTTTTGCAAACGGCTGATGCTCAACGAGCATGGAACTTACTCTTTGAGATGCGCAACCTCGGATCGGAGGCAATGGAAAATTGCCCCTGGCTTGAAGGACGCTGCACGGCAACGGAAAGTTGCCCCTGGTTTGAACGGCGACTTATGGCAACGGAAAGTTGCCCCTTGTCTGGATGGTGCCGCAGCATGTCGCAAACAGTCTTCATTGGTGGTGGTCGAACTCTTGGACACAGAGATAACGAAGACGGTTATAACAAATATATGGACACAGTCACCTTGGAAGGTGTTGGCGACTGGACTTTGGGATGAAATCGAAACCATTGCATGGACCGAGACACTATGAAAGCGTTGGGGGCTGGACTTCATGATGAAGTTGCCTACGTATCCCAAACCTAGGAATCAAGCCTTACGTAGTTCTGGTTAAGGTACACTCGGGTATTTTAACCTTCACTTTTCAGGCTCTAACTTTTGCCAAGGTGCCCGATGCGGGTTTTCGACCTTGCGAGCTTCATTTCATTTTCTTTTGTTGTTCATTTCATTTCTTTTCTTTTTCGCATTTTTTTTCTTTTCTTTTCTTTTCTTTTTTGTATTATTTTTTTTCTTTTTGTATTTTTCTCTTACTCTAACTTTTGCCTAGGTCGCCCTTCCGGGTTTTCGGCCCAGCGAGCCTCTCGAAGGGTAAAAGTGTAACAAGTCCATGCCAAATAGTTTTTGAAGTTGAAGCCTCTCTGTATCTAGGAGAGCGGCTATTGCAGTGATTTGTAGGAGAATCCATCATGGCTGCTTCACGAGCTTCTTCTGGTGAGATCTAATCTTTTTGATTCGGCTTTCGTGCCTTTTGTTCGAGGGCTGCTTCTAATCTGGCCATACAGACCTTATATGGCGTTTTGACCGTTGAACTTTCTGAACAGGTTCAAGGTTCGAAACGGGCGGGTTGAATCTTGAGGCTGAGAGCGATCCTAGGCTGCACAATCTCAAGAGCGATTCCACACAAGTCTTCACAGAGCCGCGCAAAACATTTGTTTTTGAAAGTTTTTAAGAAAGCGACAAATCGCTCGCGCCGAAGATAGTGTGGAACCAATCTGGATCAAGCCAGGGTCCTTCCCAATACTCACGCTGACAAGCATGGTTTCATTCATTAAGGGCTTAGCATGCTTCTCTTTCTCTCAAAATGATCAAAATTTGCAAAACCCGAGGAATTCCTTCCTCTTTGTTTTTATCACCGCAGTGTTCAAAAGAGGTTTTTTTTTTTGAAAAACTTAGGTCAATGCAATGAGTTTGGCGTGCAGAAGAGTAGGCGAGATGTACTGTTAGCCCATTCAAACCCTCTGACACAACTAACTTACACTAGAAGCAAGCATGAAAATGAGATAGCCACAGCTGTTTCATTCAGATTTGTTGGTATAACTGGCCCCTCGGCAGAAACAGACTCAAAAATAAAAACGGGTAATTACAAGACAAAATGGTGTTCGAGGTAACAACCCCGGAATCACCTGGTATTCTGTACAAAGGGGACTGACTCGATACAACAAGACAGACCCTTAAGCAAAAAGACTGACTCAAGACAAAGAGACAGACTCAAAACAAATGACTGACCCGATACCCAAGCCAGAATTTACAAAACTAGCGTTCACAGATGCTCAAAAATGCGTGCCAGACGCCACATCCAAAATATACCGAATGCCGCCCGCAGGTAGTTCACTTTCTAATTACATACTTACAGTATCTGTGTCCTCAAAATCCAATAACTGGGTGGTAACGGACTTGGCTGAGGTGGGCGGGAGGATAACCTTGTTGTCGATCAGATCTTGCACCTCATGACGGAGGCGGAAACAATTGTCGGTAGCATGGCCTGTCTGCTGGTGGTACGCGCAGTACTGAGCAGCATCATGCGTAGCAGGGAGATTCTTCGGGAGAGGCCGAGGCTCCAAGGGTTTAAGGTGCCCCCTCTCGGCAAGGATTTGAAGTGCCTTAGACAGAGGCATGTAGAGAGCATGAAAGACCCTGCGCCCTCTGGGCAGGTATTTTGAAGTCTGAGCATTCTTGCTAGACGCACTGGCGAAAGGGTCGGCAGGCACTGCCTTGGCTTTTTGATCTTTCCCGGGTGCAGGGCTGGGAATAGGAGGAACTGTTCTGGCATGACGGGGCCTATCCCGATTTTCTAACTGACTTGAACTAACCCTCAGGTGGAGTGGGGAAAGCATCCTCCACAGTTTTTGCCACAACTGCGGATACCTGTTGCTTGTTCATCCCCCCAGCTTTCAAAGCCTCAACTGCCCACAGCAGTTGTTCAATGGGATCGGCGTCTGCCTTCGCTTGGTCTTTTCCTCTGGCCTCAGCCTGATCGAGGGTTTGGGTTGATGTTGATATGTCATTACCATAGCTAGAGGCCATCTCCGGTTGGCTAAGTTCAATCACAATTCGCCCCAATAGCGGGGGCTCTTGGGGTACAAAACTCCCGGCATATGGTGCGGCTGGAGGTGAAGCTGACATTCCGTAGGCGAGATCCGCCACGGACCTCTAGAGATCACCTATCATCCCCATTAGTTCAAATGTAGTAGGCTCGCGAGCCTGGTACAACTGGGGTGCCCAGACCTGGTGCGCAACAGGCGACCTGGGTGGATGTGACATATCAATGTTGGTCTCACTTTGCAGAGTGATCCCTTGATCTAATGCAGCTGTCATAACCACGATCTCTTCTGAATTCTGCGTCGTCATAAGTCCTGCCTCAATCAAAGGGGAACACTAGCTATTCTGTTCCAATTCTCTGAACTCTCTGAACTGAAAGGGAAAACAAGCAGCATTTCAGCCCAAACGGATCAAATACAGGTGTAGCCGAACAACCGCACTCTATTGCTGATCACTGTTCCCCAAAATCACTGTTCCCAAAACTGAACCTGATACCCGCAGATAACTGATTCTCATCAACACTGATACTGGTGCCCTCGGGCCTGATACTCAAACTTGCAAACTAGTATGTACATTCCTGTAGAGATACACTCTAAAGCACATAGCAGATAAGTGAGAACCAAAACACCCCTATGTTGGGGTAGGGTTTCCCTGTCCTATTTTGTCAGGAGCTAGGGTTCCACTATGCACGCAGCAGTTTTCAAACAACCTATATCGAGTAAGCAACCTGTCTTAGTTTGGAATGGTCACTATGGATTCCGAATATGTATTAGGTCGAATGGTCAAAAGGGTGCCCCTGTAAAACCGGGGTTTGTGTTCCCATACTGTCAGAGCCCATAACCGATCAGCCTTATGGTCATGCCTTGACAAGACAAGCCTCCGGCAAACCGTTCAGGAATGGCAGATAGCAAACACGGTGTCCTAGGCGCACCAATGCACATGCAATGCAAAGAGACACATAAATGAAATCAAAACAGGATATCACGAGTTCGAGTCAAGCTCTCTAAAATCCCCAGCAGAGTCGCCAGAAACTGTAGACGCGCCCGCGTAGGGGGCCCTCGCTACAGTTCGGACTCGATTTGTGTCACGGTTGTTAATCTGAACCAAAGAGTCCAAATCTGGCAAATCGTTTTGCGAAACGGATTTTTTGAAAAGAAGTGCCAAACATGGACTGCTTTGCCAAACACAGAGTCGTCACCTAAATATTTTAAAATGGGGGAATTTAGGAAACCCTGACTCAGTGCCAAAGGCCACGTGTCCGTCATTACCAAAGTTGCCTCGGCTCGGGAGCTTGGGTACGATTGGGGAAGGTCAGCTATGAGCACCCCCTCTCGCCCGGTCCGAAGACCGGCCTCTACTAACCGTCATATCCGATTTTGAAAACGTTATATGTTCTTATTCCAATTATTAGCCTAGAATTACTATGTCATGCGCACAGCAAACAAGTATAGACTAGATTGCCTAATTTGGGAATAAGCATTGCATATCCATTTGTTTAGGAAAAATGTTTTGGAACTTGCTACTCGCAAGTAGGCTAAATACATGGATTTCAATGAGCTATTCCAACTCAGGCAACCCAACGTTCACCCACAGGCATTCAAACAGTTTATCATATAAGCATCTAGCCACATGGTAATCATGCTATCATGACAACACTCACACGCATGCAAGGATGCTAAAGCATAAATATTTACATCGTACTCCGTGCCAAAACAAAGAACTAGTTAGTCAACATGCATGGTCCTAGTTCATGTCAATTTTGACTAATGCAACACATGCAGGATGCAATTAGAGTAGGCTCGGCTAACCTAAACATGGCATGTGAAATGCGATCAATTGATGCACGTATTCAATTTGGAATTGAAGTACAAATGCAGTTAGCGAAATAAATTTTCATCCCTTACAATATTATTTGGTGGAAGAACAAAGACACCATTTAATTGGAGAAATTCATCAACTTGATATGGAAATTCGCCAATGGAATGATGAGTTATCAACTCTCACTACCAAGTCTTTAACTGAGGCTTTAATGGCCGGAATTGATGAATTTTTTCAGAATTTTTCCATGGTTAAAAATAGCAAAAGCAAAGAGTTGATTTCATCAATAGCCCGGGGGGTTCAAGAGTCCGTTTTAAAAGAGCCAAATTATGAAATTAACACAATGAAAGAGCATGTTCTTGAGCCAAATTTGGCTAAGAATGATGTTCCATGTATGACTGGGGGGGTCCAAAAACTAAATTTTAGAGAGTCAAGTCATGAAAATAACATATCTATGGGTGATTTTCATAAGCCATTAATGGCTAACATGGAAAAACAACTCACTTTGCCAAATAATTATAAAAACCTATTCGGCAAAAGTCATGTTTTTAAAACAAACATGGTCAAGAATAATGAACAAGCTACTGTTTATGAATTCAAAATTTTTGACATTTTTCAAAATGTCAAAAAGTATGAATTTTCATAGTCACACTATACCATGACTTTTGGTATTCAAAATCCTTTTTGGATTTGTGGTTCACATCAAAATATAATTTTGATGATGTGGCTAATAAAATTAACAAATTATTCTTATAAGTTCGAAGCACTAAGAACAAGGGATGACCATTTAAAATGTATGAATTTGGCTAGAAAAACCTTGTGCATTTAAATAAATGGTTGAGAATGGCTTATCTTTTCAAATTGATGGCCAGTTGTTTGTATGTACACAATCAAAACATCGAAGATACATTCGAAGCATCAAGAGTTGTTTCGAAGGTTGATTACTTCACCTTCGAAGCTGTATAAACATCAAGAGTTGTTTCGAAGGTTGATTACTTCACCTTCGAAACTGTATAAAGGTTTGAAAACTTTCGAAATGTGTACATCTCTTCAAATATATGTAAAATGACAATTAATTAGTTGTCGAATAATGCCTGTTTTTGGCATGATAAGTTGGTTCGAAGAACAACAGTTTTGGTGTCTTCGAAGAATTAATAACTGGTTCGAAGCACAAAATTAATATTTTCATTGATTATGTATGAACCAGAACATACAAAATGTGAATAACTACAATGTTGGCCGGAAGCTGTTTCGAAGGCTCTTTTGCCATAATTTTGTAAGCTCCAAAGCACTCCATCTTGCATTAACAGCTTTGAAGAAACAATAATGGTGGTTGTGAACCTTCGAAACTTTGCCGAGTATTTCTAAGGATGTAATTTGTCCTTCGTCGGCACTTTCAACATTCGAAAGATGATTTTGGTTCTTTGTACCACCTTCGAAGCTTGTTACTAGTCCGTAATAGCTAGCATTCGAGACATCTAGTCATAATTTCATACTCATTCGAAACACTTCATTGGTGCTATTATATCATTCGAAGCACTTTGTTGATATTATTCGAAGCATTTTATTGCTTAGATTAGTCATGTGCTTGGTTCGGTCCTTCAAAAATTCAAGTAAACATCATTTTTAAGGGCCGCGGGGGGTAATGTTAGCACCATAAATCTGCAATTATTATTATTATTTATTATTTATATAATTGCAGGACACGTGGCATCCTATTATTCATTTGGAAATTAAAAAGAGTTATAGAGATAATGGAGAATATGAAGGACTAAGTGGATGAGTGAGAGGACAAAGTGGATGAGTGAAAGGACACATGGCAAGACAAGAATGAAGATGGAAGAAATGGGTAGTTACTAAGTAGTTATTGCTGTATTTTTTCTTCTATAAGTAGCCATTAATGGCTATATTGTAAAGGATCCAGAATTCAAATCAAAGACAATTGATTTCAATATTTCTTATCATTTTCCTTATCTTAGGAGTAGTTTAACATAGATTTATACTTCGAATTATTTATTTTCGGCATTTCCATTTCGAAGCATTTTATGCACTTCCTTTTCGAAGCATAGGAGTAGAGGTAAGTAATTATTACTTTGATTGTTCAATCAATCGTCTTTCTCTGTTCCTCTTTCTTCTTTTACTTTTTCTTTTCTCTACACTTGACAATTTTGAAGTCCTCTTCGTTGAGGCAAAAGAACCGTCAACACAATCGCTTGATAATTGGCTTGAATTTAATCTGTAAGGATTTTTCAATCCTTGCTGGCACGCTCGCATTTATAATATTTTCCTTCGTAGGAAAAATAAGCCAACAATAAAATTTATTATTATGTTGTTATATCTTTACCATTATTTCCTAAAACAAAAATATGGCTATGATTATGGCATCCTACCTGCAAATAATAATTATTTTAATATTCTTTCTCTCTCTCTCCCTCTCTCTCTCTCTCATCTATTATTTTTTTTGGGCCAACTTGTCTACAGTTCACTTTGTGGATTAGATGGTATTATTGGGCCTATGAGACCTACCACGGCTCTTGTTTCAATGATCTAAACCGTCAATGTGTAGAACTCATCGAGTACTTTATTCTTATTAAAAATCACATTGATCGAATATTGATAACTACTTTATCGGGTCAGATTTTTGTCAATAATTTATTTTGAAAATTATATTATAGTTGACAGAAATCTAATCCAATCAAATAGCTATCAATATTTGATCAACGTAATTTTTTATAGGGATAAAGTAATCGACGAGTTCTCTACATTTAACGGTTCAGATCATTGAAATAAAACCCGTGGTGGGCTCCCATGAGCCCAACAGCACACTCCAATCCGATCTTAGACTGAAGAAAAGCTTGGCCCATCTTTTTCACCCGAAAATTCTAACTGCCATATATCTTTTTCCACGCCATTCCCAACCTCCTCACCCTATAAAGGTCAAGTTCATTCAACTTAATTATTTTTAATCTCTTCTTCAAAGACTATTTAAGGTTAGCTTATATTTATTTTTTTTATGTTGTATATTTGTGCATTCTTTAAGCAATATTTTACATTATTTCTCTCTTTACTTTATCTTACTCTTTTTTTTTTTTCAACCTGTAACACCCCTAAAATATTATCATAAGAACAACTCAAATTTACTCCAACAACATGATCTTGTTCCCAACTTAAAACATTTATTTCATAAATGTATACGAGATATAATGCCTCATCATTAACATCATCATCAAATCTCTAACATTTGTGTTCATTATACTCTAGAGATTTACAAAAGTATTCCACATGTAATTATACATTCAACATTTCTTAGAATATGAATTTATAGCGTGTGGCACAACATGTCGAATACAATTTAATGCTTTCATGGGCTACTAGTTCCAATGCTTATGCCCGGTTACACAAAATGGTTATTGAAACCAATATATGTAAAGCTCTCGGCTTGTCAAAATAATAACCAAAAGAAAAGAGTCACGTGCCCTCAAAATACATTCCACACCTTTAACTCGGCGAAATCACCACATCTTTTTCTGCACAAAATCTACTAGGGTAAATACAAAGCCCAGTAGGAAGATCTTAACAAAGTATATACATTTTATACAATCTCCTGAAATGAATGCATATGTCATGTCATGCTTAAAATATATTTCTTTATTTTTTTGGAAATCTTGTGCACAATGCAAATTTGAAAACACAACCATTCAATAACTTCCATATAATTCAAGAGGTGGTAAATACGACTCAGGTAATCCTTAGGTTGGTATCTGCAAGTAGGCATATCAAGCACTACCAATCGCCACTTTATCGGTTTCTAACAGAAAGGCACGTGGTATCTCTTCCATGCGTGTTTTCGGTCTTTCACCATGGACACTTAAGCCATCTTAACCAATACCAAACCACACCCCCTATCTAGACTTACCAACATATTTATCTCAAAACAATACAAGATGATACCAACATATTTACCCCAAAACAATACAAGATGATCTTACTTTACAAAACAATTCATTTCTCAAAGCAATAATTGTCAAATGCAAATTCGAAATCAATAATAACAAGATGAAATGAAATGGCAATGTAACATGTAACAATGCATAATAATAGTTCCATTTTCAATTCCACCACACAATGTTCCATTGTGATCAAAATTTTCACATCTCTCCTCAATGTAATTTCACAATATATATCATCCGAGGAATAAATAATCATACCATATTACCCACACTCTCCACATGTTAATCATAATTTTCAAACTTGATCTTTTCAAGACAAACTAACAATAAGTTATTCATCAAGCTTCAAAATCAAACCATCCCCATTTTTTCATGGAACCCCTCATTAGGTACAATTACAGAAATCCGTCCATCAATTATTCACCATAATAATTTATCAAGCATGAATTTCGTAATAACTCAACATTTTTCCAAAATCTTCAAATTTCTAGGGCTTCCACCAAAAACTAGGTTTTTCCTATTTTTTAAAGAATTTTTCCAAAACAACACTCACACTTAACAACATAGCTTTTACTCTCAAAAGTTTGGGAAAATATAGAGAAAATTCACTTTTAAAATCATCTAGAGTTCATGAACCCAAAATAGTAGTTCAAACATGAAAGAAATACTCCCAATAAGCATAGACTTGCAAAAAATGTATATATAACTCTAAAAATGTCCCTACCTCAAGCTTGGGAGAGGAAGGAGATTCAAGCATGAATTTCGTAATAACTCAACATTTTCCCAAAATCTTCAAATTTCTAGGGCTTCCACCAAAAACTAGGTTTTTCCTATTTTTTAAAGAATTTTTCTAAAACAACACTCACACTTAACAACATAGCTTTTACTCTCAAAAGTCTGGGAAAATATAGAGAAAATTCACTTTTAGAACCCTAAAATCCAACGTTGATGAAATCTTGATTCGATCGGTGAAAACGTAATCCTCGTCACCCTCTTCAATTTGGTGTAAAAAGTCCTATCAAAATCTTGATAGTTTTTTATGAATCTTGGAGAGAAGTTTGAGTTTGGGTGGGTTTGTAGAGAGATAGAGGAGAAAAGATGAAAAAGTGTGTAAAATACGTTTTTCGCATTAGATTTGAGGAAAAGAACTCAAAATTCAAGACATGCATGTCAAAAACCGCACGAGCGAATTCACATGCCTCTCACAAGCGGTTTGAGCCACAAAAAAAACCTAGAATTTCAACCAAATCTACACGAGCGGTTTTCAGATCTGCACGAGTAGTTTTCAGCCTAGAATTCTCCAAAATCTCTGAGTGATTCCTCTTGAGCAGTTACTAAATCTGCATGAGCGGTTTTACCAGCCAAGGTCAAATATTCACTACAAGAAAAAACACTTTTGGCGACCACCTATTTTTTTTGATCGCAAATAGTCCACTTTCTGCGACTAAAATTTAACTTTTGACGACCACAATTTTTTGGTCGCGAAAAATCACCTTTTGGCGACCAAAAAAAAGTTGGTCGCGGAAAGTATACTATTGGCGACCAAAGGTTTTTTTGGTCGTGGAAGATCACCTTTTGGCGACCAAAAAAAAAGTTGGTCACGGAAAGTATACCCTTTGGCGATCAAAAAAAAAAGTTGGTCGCAGAAAGTATATTGTTGGCGACCAAAGGCTTTTTTGGTCGCGGAAGATTACCCTTTGGCGACCAAAAAAAAAAAGTTGGTCGCGGAAAGTATGCTATTGGCGACCAAAGGCTTTTTTGGTCGCGGAAGATCACCTTTTGGCGACCAAAAAAAAAACTTGGTCGCGAAAAGTCTACTATTGGCGACCAGAGGCTTTTTTTGTCGCGGAAGATTACCCTTTGGCGACCAAAAAAAAAAGTTGGTCGCGGAAAGTTATGGCGGGATAAATTTTTAAAAAATTGATACTACAGTAATTACATGCTATTTTTCTATTTAGGTATTAAAAGTTTTATAAAATAATATATAACCCAATTTTTATGGGTTATATATTTTTTTTGCCAAATATGAACAAGAAGTATGTTATTGGCAGAGTGGATTGGGTGCATGGTGACTCCTTGGTCAGGAGTTCAAGTCTTAGGGAGCACAAAAGAATTATTTTTTTTGGGTCAAAGCACTGACTTTTGGTGACCAACTTGTTTTTAGTCGCTAAAAGTTTCCTTTTGGCTAATATGAATTGGACTTTCCGCGACCAAAAAAGTTGGTCGCGAATGGTCACTTTTAGTGACCAAAGGTTTTTTTGGTCGCAGAAAACTATCTGTGACGAGGCTTTAGTGACCAACTCGCGACCAACATATTTTGGTCGCGAAAAGGTTTTAGCGACCAAATATGGTACTTTTCGCGACCAAAATGTTGGTCACGGAAAGTGTTTTTTCTTGTAGTGATTGATTCCACACCTCGATACAAGTTCCAACGCCCAAAACTCAAAATTTTAACCTGGAAACATTAATAGAGGTTAAGTAAGAGCGGAATTGAAATCTCAACGACCCGATACGAAAACCAAAACACTAAAAGTAAAACAAATCACCTGACTACGCAATATTGGTCAAGTCTAGGACCCGGAACATCACACAACCAATTTTTATATTTTATTGTTTTTCTTATTATTACTTCAAAAAAGTTTCAAACTTAATTGGGAGGGATTAACGTGTTTTATAATTTTTTTGTAGGTATTTATTTTTATTTAGTTGTCTTTTAGATATCTAAATAGTTTTGTTTTTTGCCATTTGGGGTTCGGAAGATTTTTGCCTTGTGTTGGTTGGGTGTCATTTTTTTTTTTTTTTTTAAATTTCTCCGTTCCCTTTTTATAATGTTTTATTTTGATTAATAAAATATTTCTTTCTATTGGTCAATCAAAAAATAAAAAAATAAAAAAAAACTGTAAGATGATAATATTACTTTTAAAATCTTTATCCAAAGCTATTAAAGGTTAGTCAATTATATATCATTATTTGTATTTAATATGTGCATCTTCTATCTTTTCTAACATTCCTTCACTCTGTTAATTGCGAGTTTATTTTTCTCAAGTCCAACTATAGATACTATATAAATCACGAAATTTTTCATGTGTAACCGACAATCATAACTAAACTATTTAGAGATGCATGAGATGCAATTGTCACATTTAGAGATACATGGAGTCTAAGTGAAAACAAATCTAGCTTCAAAAAGGAATAAATGATGCAAAATACTATTATTTTATTTCAACAATTATTAATGCAAAATATTATTGTGTTAATGCAAAATAATCTAGCTTCAATATTATTTTATTTCTCCACGTAGTTGCAAGTGAATGGATTAATGCAAAATACTATTTTATCTAAGAAACTCTAAGTGCTTTAAAATATTAATCTAAGGGTTTGTTTGGGAAATGAGTTGACTTTTTAACTATTTGGCTTGTTAATTATTTTAATCTGGGGTTAAAAAATTTTGTTTGGGAATGATTTTCTTAACTTTTTGTGAGAGAAAGAATATAATGATTATAGGTTGGATGAGATGTTTTATCTTATTGGGCTAAAAAGACTATTTTGTTTTTTTGTGGCTATCTTAGCCAAAAAATCCCAAACCTCAACTTCCCAAAGGGAGGCTAAATCTTTTAAATTTTTTTATTCTTAAAAACATATAATAAAAAAAACATATATGTGACATAATACCATTGACTCATTTGACTCATATCTCATTTGAAATTTTGAAAATTTTTAAATAGAAAGTCCAAAATGTAATTTTATCTATATTTAAGTTACATCTCATTTGAAATTTTAAAATCTTTGAATGAAAAGTTCAAAACAAAATTTTAGTTATCAAATTTGAAATTTTGAAAAATCAAAAATTTTATTGAGATTCACAAAAAATGTCAAAGGGTAAAAAATAATTGATGATTTGTTATAAATTGGGTGAACTAGCATAAGACAAGCTACCATTATGAAACTCTAATAAATAAATTATTTATATTTTACCATAAGGTAATTTTTGTAATTTACCTTATATTTTGCCTTTTATATTTATCAATTATGTTATAACACATATTTTTGTTATTTAATATTTAGGGTGAAAAAATATAATAATAGTAATAATTAAGTGTAGTTGTCTTGAAAATAGCTAAATTTATTTGATTGTAAATAATTTTATCGTAATTATAAAAATATTTTTTTATTTTTAAAATAAAATTTTAATTTATTAAGTAGAACCGTACATAGAATGAATATTATTCTAGTTTTAGAATGATCCATTTCATTTTTCTCCTTTCTTTTTATTGTTACTAAAATGATTTTCTATCGATGTAAAACCAAAGTGCATGTCCAATTGGTCTCATCCCTTTGGTAGGGCTTCTAAGTCAACTTATTCGATTAAAATAACTTAACTAATGAGACATGGTTGTAATTTAGATTCTAACTTATTTGATTTTTTAAACTTTTTGCTCAAGTGAGATTTTCATTTGAGATTGAAAGAAAACGATTGAAAAGATTGTTCAAAATTTCACTTATACCTTTGAGATTTAAAATTAAAAGTTGGATTTTCTTAGCATCGCACATCCCAACTATGGGGATGTTGAACATTAAATTTAGAATAAATTACACTTTCCATTTCAATAATTAGACTAAAATTTCACTTTGGTACCTATTGTTTTAATTTGAATAATTTAATCTATATGCTTCAAGTTTAGTTTCAATTTAGTTATTCTATTCAAATTGTCGTTATTTTTTTATTTAAGTAATTGATAAAGGTACTAAAATCTTTAATTTTAATCGCCAACTTAAATAGAAAAATCAAATTGAAACTAAACTTAAATGTAAGGATCAAATTATTCAATTTAAAATTATAGGGATCGAAATGAAATTTTAATCAAATTACAAGGGTTAAAGGTGTAATTTACCCTTTACAATCCATGCACAATTACTATTTGCCCAATTGGATATTAGCACATCAAAGAAAAAGAGAGGGCATTTTTGGTACTTTGCAGTTCATCTTTCATATAAACCACAAGATTGACTTGAAATTAAGAGAGAGAGAGAGAGAGAGAGAGAGAGAGAGGTCAATCCCGCGTATTAGGTATGAAGAGTGGTGTCATAGAATTTGACCTTGGCATATTTTATTTTACAAGCCAAGTCGGTAGATGTTATTTGGAATGAGTGACTGTTTCAATGGTGATCACAGCAGGAAATAGAAAGCTTGACAATGATATTATTCATGGCATTCATGGGGACACAGAATAAAGTCAACAAGCTGTTTGAAATAGTATATACATATGATGCTAGTACTACTTTGAGTAGGTATAATGGACCTACCAAAATCACGTAATGTTGGTTTCATTTGTTGTTATGGAGTTTCAAATTCATAATGCTTTGGTTCGGATGATTAGGTTATGATCAAGTACAATCGGCGCGGGGTCGGGGCCTTGGTCCCTCCAACCTTCTATAAAAATTTTATTAAATTTTTTTTTATATATTGCATAATGGCTTCTTTAATTTTAATCTAACACTTAAAAAAAATTTATAAAGGCCCTAATATAGAAGAGGTACCTTTTAAAGAAAACATTTATAATAATGTTATGATAATCATATTTTTTTATTAAGTATTATTTATTCTCTTATGTGTTAATGCTATATTAGTATCAAATGTGAGTGGTTGATGTAATAAACAAATAATGGTAAAAAAGATGATCATTCTAACATTATTGTAGTTCAAAAAAAAAAAAAAAAATTGAAACATTATTGAAGAAATTTAATTCGGTCCATGTTAAAAATAATATAGTTTATTTGTGAGTTTCTATAATGTATTTAATAGAATCACTTTTAAAACTTTATGTACCTAAAGATATTGTATAATAGATTAATTATATTAAGATTACCAAATATTACCTTAACGTTTATCTTTAAATTCTTATTTTTTGACATCCTTAACCATAAAATTTATACAAATAATATTTAATTAAGACAGATCTTTTATAATTTTATTGGTCCAATTGATCTCTATTGTGTAATATTTAATAATAATTTAATCAAATAAAACTCCAACGGATCCATCGACGGCTCAGTAAATTTATCCTATACCTTCTCTTGGGCGAAATGGCCTCAACCAGAGAAATCTTGGCTCTGCCCCTAAGTACAATAGAATTCAATAAAAAAGATTTCCATTTAATTATGTCAAAAAAAAAAAAAAACTCATGTGATGGTTTCGCTTGCTATGAAAATTCAATCATTCCATCCTTTGTTTTTGGATGATAATGTCATGATCATGTACAATGAGTGGTGGTGGTCAAAATTTTTTGATAATAAAATTTTAATGTATTAAGGATAAATAAAAAAAAGTTTTTCTTAAAAAATTCAACACATATCACTATTATCAAAATATGAAATTTTAAAATAATATAACTTTTGACTTAAATGTCGATTTTTAATAAAATTAATATTTTTAGAATTTTCTTACCAAGATCTATTAAATAAGATCCTTGTTGACTAAAAATAAAAAACAAAAAACAAAAAAAAAAACAAAAATTTGTTACTGTCGAAATTGATATAAATAATAACATATAACAAGTTAATTACTCTGTCTCACAGTAAACATGTTTTTCTGGTTCACAATAACATGTTACTCTGACAATATTATCTAAGAACAAAAAATTTACTTTGTCCTTACTTAATTATGTACCTCCACCTTAGAGAGTTTATGAAATAAAATAAATTAATTATGTACCTCCACCTTAGAGAGTTTATGAAATAAAATAAATTAGACTTTCCTTTTCATCAAACAAAGATTCAATGGATAAATTTTGACTAAATTTCCCAAAAAAAATACAATTGCTCAATACTAGCAATAACCTATTTTGCTTGTATTTTGTACACAAAAATTATCTTTTATTTTCAATAAGTGCTTTAATAATTTTTATTTTTTTCTATCACGGGTGTTAGGATTTTGTCCTACTATGTTTTTGAATTTCACATACGAGCCTTAAAATTCGCGACCTCTCTCATATGAAATTTTGAACACGCCAATCCTCCGTTTTGGATTGAAATGATGAAAGTTGCACATTTGTAAAAGCTACATGCATGGTGATGCGGTGCTCTAGTTTGTGTGAAAACTCAGAAAGTGCGTATGCAACAAAACCTGAAAAAATAATAATAAATAATAATAATCACTCTTGTTTTGTTTTCATTTTCAGAATTCATTTTTCAAAAACTTCTATTTTTTTTTATTTTTCATACTTTTTTGTTTTCACAAATTTTTTTTAATATTTTAAACAAATTTTTTTTTTTAGATTTTTAGACACACCTGTCATAAATACACTTAAAAAGTATAATATTTATGAAAAAATCATAAAAATATTTACTAAATACCAAAAATACAATATATATATATATATATATATATAAATTCAATATATTTTTCGTATTTTTGTGTATTTATTAATTTGGTGAATTATACTAATAGTCCTTATAGTTTGGGGCTTGTGTCACTTTAATCCCTGACTTTTCAGTTGTGACACATTTGATCCTGAATTTTTAATCTTGTTTCCAATAAGAACAATTGAAGATATCATTAGGTTTTTCAAGGGTAAAATCGTCAATTTGATAAAATATAAACTAATTTAACAAAAATAAATGTCAAAAAAATATTTTTGAATTTTTAAAAATTATTTCTACCCACTAAAGATAAAATTAGGTAAATATGATACATCTTTTAGACATTTATTTATTTTTTTACCAAATTAATTTTTATTATGTGTTTGGAAGATGATTATATAAAATTAATTTTTAAAAATTAATCATGTAATTTTGATTAATTTTACATAATTTTATCTTTAGTAGATAGAAACAATTTTTAAAAAATTAAAAAAAAAATTTAATATTTATTTTTGTCAAATTAGTTTATATATTATTAAATTGACAATTTTACCTTTAAAATTAAACAATAGTATCTTCAATTGTCCTTATTCGAAACAAGATTCAAAATTCAGGATCAAATGTGTCACAATTAAAAAATCAAGGACTAAAGTAACACAAGTCTCAAACTATATAAACTGTTAGTGTAATTTGCCCTTACTAATTTTTAAAATATTTTTTTCACAAATATTTTACTATTTAAATTTCTCTAAGTAAAATACATCTAAAAAAAATAAAAAAATTACTTAAAATTTTAAAAATATTCACTAAAAATAAAAACACATGAAAAACAAAAAACTCAATTTTCAAGAAATTGAGTTCAGAAAATTAAAACTAAACATAGTGAATATACTTTATTTTTGACAAACCTAAAGTAATTAATCATATTCCTACTCAGCATTCTCATAAGATTTTGGCAAACCAAATGAATGAATTCAAAGAGCATAGATAAAGGGCATAAATAAAATAAAAAAATCAAACAACAAATTTTCAACCACCATGACCCTGCATTTTATCTTCCCTAATCTAATTTGGTAATATAATTGATGATTTCAATAGTCACTGCTATATCATTAACATACTGTCTGATGAATAAATAATAATAATACCCTCGATTCAGCAACTCCCTACCGCCAATCAACAGAACTTTATATCACCGGTAAGATCTCCATAACCCAAATGACAAATTCTTCATATTCTTACAAAATAATCCAATTTTTTTTTACATCTCCAGAACCAGATTCTACAGTAAACATATAATATGTTGAAAGCGAACATAGTATGAAATGACGTAATGTCGAAAACATATAACAAAAGAAGGCTCCAAGTCTCGTCTGAAACTCTAATACTATGTTTGGTTGGGAGATTTGATGAGGGATTTGGAAAGGAAAATGAAAAAGGTAGATGAAATGTAAACAAAACATACTTATATTTCACTTAATTTCACACATTTTTTCCCTTTCTTTTTTCAAATTTCTCCCCAAATCCTCCAACCAAACACAGCGTAAAAGATAAATGCATCATTCTGCAGCCTAGATAAAGCCAAGGTCACTAATATCTTCGACTTATATACACATTCTTTCATAGCCGGTCAGTTCAGCCTCAATAGGACAGAATAAAAAACACCCATGTAAGGAAGAACCGCACCACCATCCCAAACACATCCAAAAATAATAACAGCCTGCAAAATACAAATTTAAAATTTCATCATATCCGCAAAAACCATATCCATTGAAAGCAAATATTCCAAAATAAGTAGATGTAAATAGGAAATACTTACATTCTCCATGGGCAATCATAGCTCTCCTCAGGGTATGTATTGTAGTCATTCTTGTAATACCGGGTTCAGAGCACATATAATTATACTTCATAAAAAAAAAACCCTTTCATGTCGATAATAAAAGTTCAAGGGAGAAAAATGAGGGCATGGGAATGCATATTATTAGCCTGCAGACTAGGGAAAGGATAGGCTGACTGAAAAACTGCAAAAACTATTCTTTTTTTATTTTCGCTCTTCTTAGCATTCATCTAACCTTCATTCAAGAGAAATTGTTTACTCCAGGATTGGCATTATTTCATTGGTGCAGCCATGTTCCTCAACCTCTGAGAGATTTCTGAAAACGATGGTCTCTCTGCCGGCTCGGAGGACCAACAACTTTCCATTAAAGACTTCCATTCAGGATCACACCATGTTGGAATTTGCGGGCGTAAGGTGTTGTTTACAATTCCTCCTAAAATAGGATAAAGAAGAATAATGAATTGAGGACACTTCAACTCCTAAAATAGGATAAAGAAGAATAATGAATTGAGGACTGAAGTGTCGCATTTTGTAAGATAGTGTAATATACAAGCACAAGAAGTCTGCTATGAATGTATTTGTAGATTACAATACAAACATAGATATCAATTATGGACAATAATTAGGTTTTTCTAAACCAACCAGCACTGTTGACTTGGTTCTTCAGTGCAATTCTCATGTAAACAAAGGCGCACACACCTTATTGTCACGGAAAATGCAGAATATAACGGCATGAGAAAACCACGAAGATTTCAATGGATCAGCTTATTAAGAGCACAAATAAAGCAAAAGTCGTAACAAAACAATATTCAGCATTATGCCAGCCCTTAGATTTCCAGTCTACCAATATAATAAATAAGAAAATTTTACATGACAATAATAACTTCCTCGTTATTTTAGTTGGAGGCCCTGATCTCAAGCTCTCCACCAATAGGAAAGTTTTGCGATCAGCCCCAAAGACAACCCCACCCCCACCAAAACACACATGCACAAACATCACTCGGTCCTTTGGGCCATCAACAACTCAAGGGAGAATAAGACATTTAGCATTGTCAATAACAAAGGCTCAAAGAAATTATTACTAATATCTAAACAAGTGTGTAGATCATTAACAAGTAATTATCAATATTATCTAAAAAGCCCAATATAATTGGTGACACTCAATATGATTAACAAGAATCAGTAATTTTATAGTTTAAAACTAATTTCAAGAATTCCCAAAAAAATTTACATCTGCACGTACAAGAATTAGTCAAATGGTATAAACAAAATAATCTAAATAGTCAAATGGTCAAATGAAATTCAAACTCACATGAATTCTTTTGAAGCTTGGCCTACCTTTACACCAATCCCTACTTCACCACTCGACTCTCCTACATCTCTTGTGAATAAGAACTCTATTTAGAAACCCTCCTAACATCCTGTAAATCCTCCTCCTCAAAACCTCTTCTGCTTCACTGCCTACCCCCACTATTGTATCCCATGGTCCCCTTGATATTCTTCTGCTTGAACCCACCCTTGTCTTTAGCATCCAAAAGGTCTTAAAAAAAAATCCGTCTTCTCCACTCCACACAGAGGTAATATAACCAAAGGAGGGTAGCAAACAAGAGAAGACGACTTTGGATTCCTGCCACTTACATTGTCCACCCTAAAAACTTGAGTTCTTTTACCAAACCCATGTTCTTCTCTAAAAAACAAAGGAGGTAATATAGGCCACCCTTGCCAGTCAAGTCCCTTTCCATTTTTTTATGTTATTTTTTAATGTATTTTTCCTTGTTAATTCATTCAATTGCAAGCACAATTTTGTTCTAATACATTTGTCATTTAATTTAACTAATACTAAGGAAGAATTATACAAGTATATTGATAGGTAGTGAGAAAGCATTAATGAGCGCAACTTGAAGATTGGATATTTATTAATTTATTAGAAATTACCTTATATCTTTTATTTATTAGGTTTTATTGTTTTATTAGGATTTAATCATTGTAGTTTTTTGTTTTGTTTTTTTGATAACTTTAATTTGTGTATCCCAGGATGCCTATAAAGAGGCCTTTTATGTAATGGTTTTATTAAAATATCATTTGGATATAGAAGAATTAAAAATATTTGATTTGGGATTATTCCCCATATTTCTCCTTCCCTGTTTTCCTTATTCTCTTTCATAACTCTTCTTCCTGGTTCTACGTCAGATCTTCAAATTTTTAAGATTAATTTGAGAAATAAATGACAACCATCAAATTTAACCACTATGATCATCAAGGATTTCTTTGAATCTTTTCACAGTTTAACTCGTAAATAAAATTATTGGAATATATTGAAGTAGGAAAGAAGAACATTTTGTAGTTCTTTTACCCATTCATATTTCCAAAACAAAAATGAATGTCACTTTACACATACTCTGATTCATTTTGTTGTACAAATTGAATTCTTTCATTTTAAATTAACTAATTCAAGACATGCAAATTTTTGAATGAGTTAATTCAAAATTTCTATAAGATATGAACAATATAGACATTGAATCTCTCAATTTTAGATTAGTTCATAAAAAATTAAATTTACATATTTGGATGTATCTCATTCTATTAGCCAATCCCATCTATTTAAATGGTCCAATTCAAAAACGGTCCAAATCACAATTTTTAGATTGCACATACATTTCTCCTATTGCCCTTGAATAAAACCTAGCACCCTTGAACAAGGGCCATTGATTATGGAGTTGATATTACGGAAAATTGATGCTATGATTTGTGTGACATTTTCTTTACTCTTGCAAAGGTAAGCTAAATGGTTCATTTTTTTTCCTCTCTTTCTTCTTCTTTGATCATATTGTGCCTAATGTTTCTTTCCTTCTAATCCACACTACAAACCCTTGATTTAGCCCCCTCCTTTCTTATAAACACATAAATCTTTCTTTTACCTCCAAATCCTAGAAACTTTCCATAACTAAAACCCATAACAATACTTAGTGTAGGCAGCATTAACCCAAGTTTCGTAAAGTCATCCTACATCAATAGGCCTCTAATCAAGTGCACCTCACATATAATGGAAGCAAAATGAACCCTAGTAACAGAATTACTGGTCTACCGAACAAGATTACAAAAAACTTAACTAAAGGCAAATTGGTTCCAAACCAATCACCATCCTACAGTATCACAATTTTTAGATTACACATACATTTCTCCTATTGCCCTTGAATAAAACCTAGTACCCTTGAACAAGGGCCATTGATTATGGAGTTGATATTACGGAAAATTGATGGCTATGATTTGTGTGACATTTTCTTTACTCTTGCAAAGGTAAGCTAAATGGTTCATTTTTTGTCCTCTCTTTCTTCTTCTTTGATCATATTGTGCCTAATGTTTCTTTCCTTCTAATCCACGCTACAAACCCTTGATTTAGTCCCCTTCTTTCTTATAAACACATAAATCTTTCTTTTACCTCCAAATCCTAGAAACTTTCCAAAACTAAAACCCATAACAATACTTAGTGTAGGCAGCATTAACCCAAGTTTCGTAAAGTCATCCTACATCAATAGGCCTCTAATCAAGTGCACCTCACATATAATGGAAGCAAAATGAACCCTAGTAACAGAATTACTGGTCTACCGAACAAGATTACAAAAAACTTAACTAAAGGCAAATTGGTTCCAAACCAATCACCATCCTACAGTGTAAATTCTTAAGCAGACATAATTAGGATAAAACATTAACTTTTTCATATGCTAGGATAGAACAACAATTGAAAAGTTCACCTTTGCAACATTAATACAATTTTTTCCTGTCCCAAATTATCTCTGGCATAAGAATTAAAATATAAAAGGGGACAATAAAATTAAAGAGTGTGGAACCAGTTCAATGAGTTATATTTGGGGGATCAAATGGAAAAGAAAGGGAAAAATCCAATATCCTATGTGAATAAAAATGTCTTAAACAGAAATCAGCACTAAAACCATCCATTATGTCAAGCTCCTTTGTTTACCAAGCACTCACTTTTTAGCTTAAAACAAAACAAACATACTGACTGCAAGACTTCTACAAGATTATAACAAGAATGTCCTTTTTAAGTAACTGCTTAAAAAAGTAAGAATTATATTTAATTTTGTAATGAAGAGTATAATTCTTATCTTCTTTTTTAGTATATATATATATAAACAAATAAAAGAAAAAAAAAAAAGAGGAGGAAAAAAAGAAGATAGGAATTATACATTTTGTTGCAAAACTAGATAGATATATCAGTACATACCTATTATAGAAGCACAATGCATATCCGCATACGGTTCGTCTCCCGTGAGCAATTCCCACATGACAATCCCAAATGAGTAAACATCAATCTACAATGCAGAAAAAAAAAAAGAAATAATAATATACACAAAAGAAACTAAAAAAGGAAATTAAAAACCTCTTAGAGAGAAAATGAAGTACAATTATGTAAACTGAATATTTCTAAAGTTTATGCTTAGAATAATCTTACCTTTTCTGTAACCATGTTACTCTTTCCACTAAGAAGTTCAGGTGCCATCCAAGGTAAGGTTCCACGAACACCCCCTGACACTAAAGTGTGTTGTTTTACTTTTGATAAGCCAAGGTCACCAATCTAAAAAGAAATGCAAACAATGGATGAGCGATCACATTTTGTAACAGAAGCACCATGTAACAAGAGTTAAACATGATCAAATCCATTATAAGTTAAAAAACCATATCAAGCTTCCCATCTGAACTACTAAACAATTACAGCAGGTGAGAAGTGGAAATGAGAACTTCCAAGAAACCTCAAAAGCAAATCATATGACTAAAATGTTTGCCACAACCACAAGCACAAGACAAAAACTAAATAAACATTTACAGAAAATTTGATTCAGCATACCTTACACACTGGTCGGTGTGGATCTCTCATATTTACTAACAAGTTTTCACATTTTAAATCAAAATGCACAATGTTCTTTCCATGCAAGTACTCCATTCCAAATGCAGCATCCATAGCTATGATGAGCCTCTTACGACGATCAATTGTTCTGGACAACAGTATAATTAAAATCAATCATTCACTGTCAAATCAATGAATAGTTTGTATATTGAGCAAACAAAGAACACCTTCATGTACATCATACCTGCAATAGGAAACAACTAAGATTTTCTCTTCTTTTTATTTATTTATTTATTTATTATTATTAACAAAGAAGAAACAGCTAAGATTTTCTATAGGAAACAGACTATAGAGCCATAAAAAAAGACTACCTGTCTTTTTTCCGTATAAACTGTTTCAAAGATCCATTAACCATGAATTCTGTCACAGTCGCTAAAGATCCATCAGGACCATCACGGACTATACCATAGAAAGAAACAACATTTGGATGATGTAATGAGCTTAATATCAAAGCCTCTTTCCAAAAGTCTGCAATCTATAAAGCCCAATAAGAGAAAAAGTCAATTGAGACTAGAAAAAAAAATGCTAACTGCAGCACAATCAACTCCAGGCAACAAAAGAAGGTATAAGATGTCTTCCCCTTTTTTCTTTTTTAAATAAAAGCAATTAGATCCTACCAAATTCTACATAGACAATGCATAAAAGTGTCGACTAACTAGAATAGAGTTAAGATGGCAATGTCATGCACAGATACACACAGCAAATTGAACAAGCATGAACATCATATACAATATTTTATTTTCCATCCAAACTTAGACATGGGAAGGAAACAAACGAAGGATAGAGCATCCCCCCACATGAGAACAAAAACCAATGTTCAAATTACATTGATTAGCAAGTTTCAGGGCTAAAATGGGAACGGTTTCATGGCTGTGAGAAGAATAGATCAGAACCATCTTAAAGGATTCATCAGGATCATCTAAAACAGCCTTGGAGATTAACTGTAAAAGGACTAGTTGTCAGTAATTAACTGTAAAAATATGTCCAACGTGAAAAACCATGGTCATGCTGTAAGTATAGTTGCAAATGTAATAATAAGACCAAGATTTCAGTTTGTTAGGTGATACTGAAGGAGCAAACTTCTATACATAAAATCAGTATGTCTAACAGCTCTATAGTAAACTTTCTTTTCTTTTTCAATTTGTTGACAGTTCCAACAGAGACAATTCTCCTAGTTGAAACAAATTTTCTTCTTCATATTAGACAACAACATAGATTTTCGTTTTTATTAGCTCGCACCACCATCAATAATAAATGATGTGCCCTATAAAACATGGCTTTATCAGATTTCTTCATATCATCATGCCAGGAAACATAAAACAAATCCACAGTATGCATAATGTCTGGATGAAAGAAAGAGAATATCATGAAGGAGTGTTTAGGATATAGAAAATACCAGACGTTCCCTCTCAGAAGGTCTCCCAGCAAAGCAGCTGGCTTTGATTCTCTTTATTGCCACATCAGAACCCTTCCACTTGCCATAATATACAGACCCATATGTACCCGAACCTAGTTCTCTAATCTCCTCCAGATCGTCATTTTTAATAGTCTAAACAAATAATGAGCACATCAGAAAAATGGAAGCACATGAACAAAGCTCGTAAGAGAAGAAATATAATATACTAGCAAAATTGCCTAGTGCCTGATGGCATTTCATTATTTGTAAAGCAATACCTAATTGTTAGCACATTTTTCAAAAACTGATCTGTTTTATTATATGTGTCTGTGTGTGCGCACGCACGCGCTCGCGTGTGTGTGAACTGTTAAGTTACCAGTTTTCTCAAAAGCCTAAGCTGATAGGAAATGGGCCTAGCAATGTATATCAAAGCTATCTAACACCCTCTCTCACGTGCAACCCCATCCTGCACGTGGAGAAACAAACAAAAAAACCAAACAGAAGGAGAAGCAGACAACCAAACAAAGAAGAAGAAATCTAATGGGTCTGAATACCAAATATCAATAGAGAGACTTTAACCCAAGACCTCTTTCAACCAGAGCTCTGATATCATGTTGTTGGCCTAGGTTGGGGCTAGCGTCCTGCGTGGTGGAGGTCCAGGGTGAGGCCAAGTCACAATCAACTTGTGGAGCTTAGCGTTGTACCCTTTAAAGAAATAAAGTTGCGCATTTACCACTGCCTATGGGTTTTGGTGAGATGGTAAGTGCTTTACCCTACACATGTTAAGTTACCAATTTTTTCAAAAGCCTAATCTATTAGGAAATGGGCCCAACAATGTATATCAAGTTATCTAACATGAACATGTATAATGAGATGAAGATGCACTTATCAGAAAATGAGATGGAGATAATAAACAGATGCAGGCTAGGTACATGATATAAATGTACTAATCATGTGAATGAGACAGTGAATAGCAACCTGTAATCCCCTAGCAATAGCTTCGGCCTCAGCCTTTGTTGTCTCAATCTTGGAATTGTTCGGATTGTCATTGTCAGAATCCAATTCCATGTCCCCATGCACATCCTGCCAACAACAAAAAAATGTAGGAAATTTGAGAAGGGAAATATTACGTCATGGAAATATTACGTCATGCTCTAACAAGAAAATATGATGAGTTCTCACCACTAACTCTAATTCATTTCCAGTTTCTTCTTTTGCAGTTGCACCACGCCCAGTAACGGAATTAGTATCTTCTTGAACTTTAGCATTCACGTCCTCAACATCTTCTAATGCTGCCTTCTTTACAGAAGCAATCAATTCAGGTAAGAAACTCAGTCGATCACAGAGTTCTTTATCTTCAAGAGGAGCCTGAGCACCAATTTCATCTGATTTAACAATGCCACTGCACTCTTCAGCAGGCCTCAAGCCATTTGAATGGATAGACTCATGAGGTGCCACCTCATCAAGATTCGTCTTTTGCTCTGGAGCAGAGACACTCTGCATATTGGAGACTTCGACCTTGTCTGCATGATTCGTTTCTTTTCCTTCTCCAGTAGTTCCTTTCTCCTCCATCCTTGACGATTCGGCAACATTTATGTCATTTCTTAATTCCAGGCCAGAAGTGGTTAAAGAAACCAACTTATCATTCGTCAAAGTCCAGGCAGGATCAGGTAACTGTACAGCTTCTGTAGGAGTGGCTAAATTTATCATATCAGTTGGGGATTGAACATATTCTGCAGCATGTGAGCATTCATTTTCCAGAATACATACATTAGGTGTCAATTTTAAGGCATGGCCATAAAAATTTCCTGGGAAAGCAGATCCATCAAAGCCCATCATTTTTTGTGATGACTCAACCAAAGGATTTTGATTCTCCGTCCCAATACAGAACCTGGGACTACCGTCCAATGTACCCCTCACAAATCCTGTACTTGTACCATTTGCTAGATGAGGTGCAGCACATACTTCATATGAGGGAGCCCCATGCAATGGGTTATGAACATGTCTCCGTAAATTATGTGCAGGTGCATGTCCATTTGCCGTTTGGTAAAGATTATCTGCTCCATACACATAAGGAAAATTCCCATACCTAGCCCCACGCTCATCAACAGAAGGAATATGGTGGACGTGAGAAGCAGAGGCCAAAGCTTGGTCATGAAACACTTCATTCCCCAATTCAGGTCCAGACCTGAGGAACCGTGGGTCTTCGGGATGAACATAATTTGGGGTCACGGGATAGCCTTCTGATATATTGCCTGGAGTAATGGGGATATTCATACCAGTGCCATCTACAAAGTAGTGCTCATTCAATCTTCCAGTTCCAGGAATTTGTGATCTTGGTTCATCAACTCGAGGATTTAACTGAGGCTGCAGAATCCATCCTCTTTCCTGAATATGAGTTTCATTGTAGATTGGTCGAGCATCATTTTGTTCTCTCGGGTAGAAGCCATGGTGAAACTTTGCATCTTCATTCAACACAAAAGCTTCCCTATTTGGATGGCACTCAGCACACAGACCAGAAACCTGCTGAAATGCATTGGCCATATGGGGCTGCTCCAAATGTGGTTGTTCTCCATGCTTCCAAGGGAAATCAGGATAAGCTTCATTTCTTTGGAAAGTCATTCGGCAGTGCTCACAGATGTTACTTCCATCAAAAACATTGGGGCCATGAAGTATATTACCCGGGAAACCAGATTTATCACCAGGTATACCCCCATTTGGCAACCATACTACATTGTCCGAAAATTGCGGCTTGTGGTCATATGGGAATGGATGACTCATTTGCTGTCGACTGTATTCCTCAGACATTCTATCCAAACCTTTTTCTGAGAACTCCCCATATGGAGAATGGAATCGAGCCGAAGAAGGTGAAGTTGGGAACTCTGCCACTGGCCTTGGATCATGGTTCCCAGGATGCCTAGGGGAGTAGTATGCAGGACTCCATGGAGCCTCCATTTGCTGGTGCTGCCCTGAACCCGTATGAGGTATTGTGAGGTGACACAAGTTAAACTGTGGAATGGGTAACTCATAATTCCTCTGGTTATGGAGGCTACCCTCAAGGCTTATCTGGTTAAAGTACTGCTCTGCAACATGGATATCATCTACCGTACCTGTTACTATTGATTCACAACCCTGCTGTTGCCTAAATTCAGGGGATTCATTAAGGCTGTTCAAAGCATCAACATATCTCCTCTCAGTATCCCTTTCATCCCCATCCACAAAATGCGAAGAACCATCCTGATCAGGATGCGGAAACAAAAAAATCCTGAGTCTAGTGAACCCATCTCCAGAACCCAATTTATCATACTCCTCCATCATGTTGGTTACATCATCATCATTCACAACTGACACGAGCGCATCAAGATCCTCGTCAGGCTGCTGATATTTCAACACTGTTGCCCCTTCATAAAGCTCTCTCATTTTCACCATCAGCTCTTCATAAGTAATATCTCGGGGCACACTCACAATTCGCGTCTCACCACCCACATACCGCAGCTTCCCATCTTGGGGGCGTGGCAAAATACTACCTGAAAAACTACATAAAAATTTTACACGTGGGTTTTCGTCAGTAGAACTCGGAAGAGAACCCGGGGTGGTGGAAGGACTATCCATTGAGTACGCTGCCTGATGGCGTTGCTGATCAATACGGGTTTCGAATTGCAATAATGATTGTCTCAAGCATGCAGCTTCTATACAACACATGAGTATCACTCACACCCATTTGCCGAAATTTTCCATTACCCCAACCACATGTGCCAAAACCACTCTCTCACCTAACACATACCAAATTATTATTGATTGATTCTCCATAAATATTGCCCAAAAGCTTCTCATTTACAAACAACAATCATCAACACCCCATTACCTCCTTGGAATTCAATAGATTTAAACAAAACAGTACAACGAAATTTAGCTCAACCCCTCGAAACCCTAATTCCTTAATCCAGATTCAAATTCCAATAACAAAATCAACCACTTTTCAATACACTGAATTAGGTATAGAAGAAAAACGCTACCTGTAAATGGCGATTTTGAGATTCAAGAAACCCTAGAAAACGAAGACAGCCTCAAATTCACGAAACCCTAACCAATCAAAAAATAGCCACAGAAGAGAATCTTCTTTCTCTCCCTCACCTTTTTGAAATTTTTGTGCGTTCTGAGAATAAACGAAGAAGATCTATGTAGAACAGCTCACGATAGATGTATATCTATGTAGAACAGCTCACGATAGATGTATATGTAAGATATATATGTATAGAGAGAGAAAATGGAGAGAGAGAGAGAGAGTGAGGGATTGGAGCCCTGTGATGAAAAAAAGAGAAATCTTTTGGAGAAGATGATGACGAAGCACCGCCATCGTTCGTTGGTTCACTCCTTTGCCAGGTAAGGAGACACGTGGCATCATTCCGTTTCACCGAGCCAGAGCATCTATTTATCACAACGGTATATACTCATCACGCGCCTTTTCACACCGTGTTAACCAGAGAAAATATCATTGTATCATCTACACTATTCATTCTATTTGCCTTCAATTTTTAAAATTCACTTTTCAATTTTTTTTTTTATTTTTCGTATTTTTTTATTTTTATTGAATTTTTTAAATATTTTAAGTAAGTTTTTTTAATTTTTAAATACACATAATATAAATACACTTAAAAAGTATAATTTTTGTGAAGAAAAATCTTTAAAAATTCACTAAATATGAAAAATATAAAAAAAAATACAAAAATTCAATTTATTTTTTGTACTTTTATGTATTTATTAATTTTTTAAAATATTTTTTTACAAATATTTTACTATTTAGAGATATTTAAGTAAGGTGCATCTAAAAAAAAATTGTTTAAAATTTTAAAAATATTCACTAAAAACAAAAATAAAAAACTTAATTTTCAAAAAATTGAAACCAAACACACTAATTAGTGTCTAAAAATTTACTAAATCCATGTTTTGTTAGTAATATTAATTTTATACTCAAACTATTTGATTTTACATCGAGTGTCTTCTACAATTATAAATATAAAAAAAAATAAAAAATAAAAACTGAAGGAATTGATTAATTGATCCATTCTAGTCAAAATTATCGATTTGGTTTGATTTTTATTAATTTTGATTCTAATTTTAAAAATAGTGAAACCGTTTAAATTTGTCTAATTTCTACTTCCAAAACTTTAGTTACAGTTTTATTTTGCACTCCAACTATCATTTTTTGAACCCAAAAAAATATCATTTTACCTTTCAAATTATCAATTAAAAATTAATTCAACCATTATTATTTTAATAATATCAATTTTATACTTAAATTATTTAATTTTCTATCAATTTTATCCATATTGTCAATTGTTGTTTATAATCAAACAGAAATAGTTGATGTGAGACCCAAATTTTATTTGAAATTTTTTTATCTTCTAAATTATTCTCAAAATATCAATGAAACCCTAAATAAAATGAAATTTTGGGGTTGATATTTTAGAGATAGTTTGGAGTAAAATAAATATAATATTTTAAAAAGTCCCTTAATTTAAGTTATAGAAACAAATATATATATATATATATTATTAATAAAATTCAATAATAAAATAAATATAATATTTTAAAAAGTCCTTTGATTTAAGTTATAGAAAGAAATATATATGTGTATTTTTCTTCATTTATTTATTTATTTTAACTAAATAATATAAAAGTTAAAATTAATATTTTTTTAAATAGGTGGGATGGGATGGGTTGAGTTAAAACACTTTATTTCAAGTATAGTTCAAAAACTAAATGCACTCAAAAATTTTGTCTAGCCTAATCCTATAGATTAAATATTTTTTCCAAGTCGAAAAAACATTGAGTTGTACAGGACAGTTGGGCGAATCATCAGGCCGATGGCCACCCCTAGTTTAAAGGTAAAATAAAATTTCAAATGAAATTTCAGTATCAAGTCAGTAATTTTTGTTTGATTATAAACGACAACTAATGACGAGAGTAAAAAATTATTTGTTTTTTGAAAACAAATGAGAGTAAATTGATTAAAAAAATTAAATAGTTTAGATATGAAATTAATATTATCAAAACAGTAAGGTCATGTTTGTTTGGATGGACATGAGCTTGAGATTGGATTAATAGTCCAATAAAATTACTAATTCAATGTTTGATTAAACAATTGAAGTACGGACTAATTATTTTAAACTTGACTATTAGTTAAGATAGGATACATAATCCAATGGATTTGTACCCCTAGGACTATTAATCATGGGAATGCTAATCCAGTCCGCCCAAACAAATATGACCTAAGAGTTTAAATGATTTTTATGAGATAATTTAGGTAACAAAATAATATTTCTCTATACTACATGTCGAGATACTATAGGTTTGATTTAAAAAGGACAACTAATTGCACGTCGTATTCGTTTTGTAAAAGGACAGGCCTAATGGGTTTCGATTCCGTAATAGGTTGAGACTCTCTATTTTCAGTGATAACGTCATGGTTGCTATTTTGGGGTTTTCACTTTCCCGTGAGTAATCAAGTGAACCATGAGGGCTTCATGTTTGTCCACTGATATGAAAACATGTGGCTAAAGATACAAATATAAAAGGGAAACTACATATCGATGGAAGTTGGGGAAAAATATTACCAACCCAATGTATCTCACAGCTTTTTATTTGCACCTTATCACAGGTACACTTGCACCCTGTATTTGTAAAAAAAATTTCGACTTCCACTTGCACGTACTTCTTCCAAGATAAAAAGGAAAAACTATATGCAATGAGAGAAGGGAAAAAAATTTATAAACACATTAAAATATAAGTGTCTATAGTGAAATGTAAATGAAAAACTGTGAAGATACAAGTATCACTTATACATCTATATATGTTGATAATTTTTTTCACCTCTTTCCGATTTCCCTCGTATAAAATGAATGTGATGAGCTGCGAAGGGTAGTGAGAATATTTTCTACTTCTCAATTGGTTGTCCTATAGGCCCTGTTTGTTTGGGGTTATAGGAAGGGGATTGAGATTACTAATACTTTGGTATTACTACTACCTTATTTGTTTTGAGAGATGACTTTGGGACTACTAATACTTTGGTATTACTAATACCCTTGGAAGGAGGATTCATAATGAGGAGGTAGAGATGGTATTAGAAAAATAGTGAAGGGATTAGAATTTTTTTTATTTTTTTTATTTTTTATATATTGAGAATTTTTTTTAAAATATTAATGTTTAATTTTTATATTTTTGTATTTATTTTATTATTTTATATAAAAATAATTTAATAATTTCTCACTAACAATCCCCTCACTATTAATCACCTCACTATCAATCCCCTCCATTCTATCTCTGAAAACAAACAGGGCCTCATAATACTTTATTTTGGGGGTGTCACACCATATGATAGCAATGAGAGTGTAGTGGGACCGTCCACGTGTTTGGCCTTAAGCTATTAAGCCCTGATTTGGTTGATGTGTTTTCTTTTTTTTCTTCTTTTTATTTTATTTTATTTTATTGAATTATTTTAATTACTATTATTATTAGGGGTAATTATTCAAAAAAAAAATTCTTTCAAATATTTGTATTCTAATTAATCTAAATAAGATCATTGACTCTATTTTAGTTTTGAATTTTTAAAAACAACAGTTAGTATTTTTTTGTTTTCTTTTCAGCTAACTTTTTAATATTTTAGTCATTTAAAAAATTTAATAAATACTACAAAAAAAAATACAGGAAAATTTACTAATCTTTATATTCTTTTATATTTTTTAGTATTTAGTAAATTTTAAAAAAAAATTCACAAATTTTAAAATTTTTAAATGTATCAAAATTAAGTGTATCTAAAAAAAATAGACACAAATAGTAAAATGTTCACAAAAATAAATACTACAAAAAAAAAAATACAGGAAAATTTACTAATCTTTATATTCTTTTATATTTTTTAGTATTTAGTAAATTTAAAAAAAAAATTCACAAATTTTTAAATTTTTAAATGTATCAAAATTAAGTGTATCTAAAAAAAATAGACACAAATAGTAAAATGTTCACAAAAACAAAAACAAAAACAAAAACAAAAAATGTGAATTAAAAACTCTAAATCTATAGTAATGCATCAAAAAATTAATAGCGACTTAAAAATTAAAATCAACCTAACATTGTATAGAATCTAACAATTTATATCTATCTATCTATACCGTTATTAAAAATAAACAATTCAATTGGTTTCCATGAACCTCTTTCTCTTCTTTTGTCAAGTAATCTTCTCTTCTTCCGTCATATGTTAATTTTTTTATTCAAAAATAAAAAATTTGTAATTATATGAAGGGCACAAAATTTGGACCTATAATCGTTGATTCATTAATACGATAAAGAACACTTTTATTACTTAAATAGTATACAAAGTATGTTTCAATTTAAAATTAAAACTTATATTTTAAACATACACATATATATCTATATAATATGACAAGTAGGATTTTGAATTTGTTCTACAAACAATTGTCCTATGCACGGTTGGGATCATTGATAAGAACATGATCCCATGACCTAAATCTGTGAGATACAAATAATATGAATGGGTGAGATTCCACACATACAAATAGTTGAACGGCTGAGATTTATTTAATCTCAAAATGAATGGTGGTGATGAGATTCTACTCTCTCACTCATTGTACTCCAACTTCCTGCCCAAGTCCAAGTAGGACTGCAAACCAAAAGATCCATGCACAAGGGCCGTTTGGTAGAGCTGTGGAAAAGTGATTATAACTTATAGCCTAACAGCTTATTACTTATAACTGTGAACATAAGCTGATTTTTGACTTATAAATTAAGCTTCTCCTCCCCCGTTCAAAGAATAAGTTGATTTTTGACTTACAAAAAAGTTATAAGCTGTATTATTAAGCTGAACCAAACACATCAAAATAGCTTAAATTAAGCTAAAAGCTGAAATAAGCTGGAAATAAGCCCTACCAAACAGGGTCAAGATCGAACTCGGTTAGATCGGTTAGGTAAGTGCTGGTTTGAATTTTGTTTATTAAATTTTTATTGTGTTTGAATTTGAGTTTGAACTCATTAAAATTTTAATAAAAAAATTTAAATATATCAAAACTCGACTCGTTAACTAATGTGTTTAACATTTATTTAAATAATACAAAAAAAGAAAATATTAGGTTATGTATTATATGCACCTTATAATTAAAAAAAAATAGCATAATTTAATTTTTTGAGTCATAATTAAAAAAAATACCATAACTAAACATAATATAATGTATAATTAAAGAATTCATCTGTATTATTAAGCTGAACCAAACACATCAAAATAGCTTAAATTAAGCTAAAAGCTGAAATAAGCTGGAAATAAGCCCTACCAAACAGGGTCAAGATCGAACTCGGTTAGATCGGTTAGGTAAGTGCTGGTTTGAATTTTGTTTATTAAATTTTTATTGTGTTTGAATTTGAGTTTGAACTCATTAAAATTTTAATAAAAAAATTTAAATATATCAAAACTCGACTCGTTAACTAATGTGTTTAACATTTATTTAAATAATAGAATAAAAGAAAATATTAGGTTATGTATTATATGCACCTTATAATTAAAAAAAAATAGCATAATTTAATTTTTTGAGTCATAATTAAAAAAAATACCATAACTAAACATAATATAATGTATAATTAAAGAATTCATAAGTCATAACTAAAGAAAAAAATTATTTATAACTAAAAAAAAAATTACATAATTAGGGTTGCATATAATATATCCTTTTAAAAAGATATATATTAGAAATTCTCTAGAATAAATATATTATTCATACATTAAATAATGTAAAACTATTTATAAAAAATAACATAACTATGTTATTTATATGTAAATATTAGTTAACTATAGATAATACATTTATATAATAATAGTAGATATTATTATTTTGGTAATATATTATTTTTTTTAATATGTTTATATATATTACATATATTGTATAATCAAAATTTTAATTGTCTATTTAGTCTCATACGCAAGTATAAATTTATAATTTTTTTGACTTGTTAAGAGTTGCGATCAGGTTCAAACTCAAGTCAAGTTTAAACCAACTGGTTCAAACTCAAGTCAAGTTTAAACCAACTCAGATTGAATTTCATTCGTTAAATTTTTATTGAGTTCATACACAAACCTGAACTCATTAAAATCTTAGTTGTCCTTTGACAAAAACTTTTTTAGTTAACTTTTTTGAGTTGTAACTTTTTTAGCTTGGGACTAAAATGTTCATTTAGATTGGCTTTTTTTAACTTTTGTGAGAAAAAAATAAAATAATTATGATTTGAATATGATATTTTATCTTATTAGCTTTTTAACTTTAGCCTTTTATACTGTATTTGGTTGGTAGATTTGGAAAGAGATTTAAAAAGAGAAAAGGAAAAGGTATGTGAAATTATGTGAAATATAGATATATTTTGTTCACATTTCACCTATCTTTTCTTTTTTTCTTTTCAAATCCCCTAACTAAATACATTATTAATAACTATTTTAATGCCAACTGATTTTGATAAACAAAATCTTAATAAATAAATCTAAACATATTAAAATTCAACTCGATTCGACTTTATTCAATTACAACCTACCAAAGGACTTTCCCCCCTCTCTCTCTCTCTCTCTCTCTCTCTGCAATAGAATAGTGTAATCGGTCAGGTAGGGTAGGGGAGAGTCCGGATCCTCTCCTGCGTTTCCCTGCAGTGGATCCTGCAATGTCCCAAACAACGTCGTTTTGAGTCAAAATTTCAATAAATAATAAAAAAACACACAGAACCAGAGAACAGAAGGAAGAGGAAGAAGAAGAATAAGAAGAAAAAGAGAAGATGAGAGAGAAAGTGGGAGAGAATGAGATTCGTAGTGAGAAGAACCCTACAAATCATTCATTTTGATGAAGATATTGAATGCTTGAAACCCTAAAAATCTATAAATCTTTGTCAAGCATAGAACAGTGTATACTTAGGGTATACAAATCTTCCCTCTTCTCCTCTTTCTCTTTCTCTTTCTCTGTGCTTTTTTCTTCTTTCCACCCCCCCCCTTTTTGGTGAATAAATTAAAGAAAGAAAGAATGAATGAATGAATGTTAGAAAGAAATCCTTGGATTTACCCGTGGAAAAAGTAATGGCTCAATTGGATCAATTGCAGGAAGTCAATTTTGGAAAGGATCCTACCAACAAGAAAAGACCACGAGAGTCTGAAAAATTGAATTGGACAAAGAAAAGCATAATGAGGGAGCTACCGTATTGGAAGAAACTAAACCTCCGAGACACATACAAAGCACGTGATGATTTGCAATTCCGGATGCATGCAGCTGTAATGTGGACCATAAATGACTTCCCTGCATATGGTGACTTATCCGGATGGAGAACTAAAGGTTATTTGTCTTGCCCTCCTTGTAATGATAATCCATTGTCACGCGGGTTGATCAGTAAGATTGGGTGGGTGGGTCATCGAGCTTACTTGCCTGATAACCACCTTTGGAGGAAAGACAAGAAGTTTGATGGTTTAACTGAGCTTAGAAAGAAATCCTTGGATTTACCGGTGGAAAAAGTAATGGCTCAATTTGATCAATTGCGGGAAGTCAATTTTGGAAAGGATCCTACCAACAAGAAAAGACCACGAGAGTCTGAAAAATTGAATTGGACAAAGAAAAGCATAATGAGGGAGCTACCGTATTGGAAGAAACTAAACCTCCGATACAATCTTGATGTCATGCACATTGAGAAGAATATTTGTGAAAACTTTTACGGGACGATGTTGGCCATAGATGAGAAAAACAAGGACACATACAAAGCACGTGATGATTTGCAAGAAATGGGCATAAGACAAGAATTGCATCTGCAGAGGAAAGATAACAGATCTATTGTAAAGCCTCAGGCAGCCTACACATTGGATTCTCGACAAATAGATGGTTTTTGTGAATTATTGAAGTCTATTAGTTATCCAGATGGCTATGTAGCAAACATCTCAAGATGTGTGATTTCTAAAAATGGAAGATTATCTGGCATGAAAAGCTATGATTGCCATGTCCTGCTTTAGCGACTTCTTCCAATTGGCATGCGTGGTTTTGTGAACAAGGAGATCTGTACAACACTATTTGAGTTGGGCAACTTCTTCCAAGAACTGTGCTAAAAAACATTAAGGCAGACTGATTTGGAAAAAATGGAGGAACAAATTGTGCTCATACTTCGCAACTTAGAGAAAATTTTTCCTCCAACTTTCTTTGATGTGATGGTCCATTTGGCTGTTCACTTGTCACATAAGGCCATGTTTACTGGACTGGTGCAATATCGATGGATGTACCCGATTGAAAGGTAATCATTATGAACATATGGTTATTTATTAATTTGTTATAACTAAACTATTGTGCAAAAATCCACCCATAAAAGACTATTGTTTAAGAAGTAATTTTCTTGCATCAAGTAGCATAATTTTCATTGTCAATTTTTGTTGAAGGTTTCTCGGGACTTTGAAAGGGTATGTCAATAATACAGCACATCCAGAAGGTTCTATCGTTGAGGCTTACATTGTCAAAGAGTGTCTTACTTTTTGTTCAATGTACTTAAAAGGGATTAATAAACCCGAACGAAATGATGATGGTGGTGAACGTGGTCCTGGGATGGAGGTCTTCACCCAAAATGCTCGTCTATTCTCACCTATCACAAGGGCTCTTGACCCTTCACAGAATGAACGAGAAATGGCTCATTGGTTTGTGTTATACAATAGCTCTAAGGTGGAGCCATATATTAAGTATGTATTTCAATTTAATTATGTTTATGGATAATCGTTCCATTTTGTTTCGAACTCTCTAAGTTAATTACGTGTATCACATTTCCTTGGGTAAGGAGCAGAAGAATATTGTACATAATCTACAGGGACGTGACATAACTCGGGTACAACGAGAAGAATTTCCAAAATGGTTTAAAAATCGTGTAAGATATACTAAAGAAAATAACTGAATACAATTGTTGTAACTTTCAATTCACATTAACTTAGTACACTTGTTATATGGTGTTTTATGTAGATGAATGATTTGTGAACGAAAGGGTCACCTAAAGCAACTGACGAATTGTGGTCATTAGCAAATGGTCCTGGATCGGTAATTGACTTTTATTTTTGGTGCATCTACAATGGAATTCGATTCCATACTAGAAATCGTGAAAATCGTCGTACTTGCCAAAATAATGGGTTGGTCGTAGAAGGGGACCATAATGGGAAACAAATTAATTTTTACGGCTACTTGTGCAAAATATGAGAATTGAAATACTTGCATGGAGGTACAGTGGTTTTGTTCCGATGTGAATGGTATGACACCGGTCACAAGAATAGAATATACTCCGATGAACATGTCACAAGTATTGATGTTCCAAGACTTTGGTATAAAGATGACCAATTTGTTCTACCTAGTTAGGTAAGGCAAGTATTCTACGTCAATGATACCAATAAAGGCAAAAATTGGAGAGTCGTTGAACGGGTTAAGCATCGGGGAGTATGGGATATACCAGAGCAGGATGATGTCTCTAATGATGCTTTTCAATAGGATGAAACCACTAATGGTGTTGGGGTAGTGATCCAATATAACGATGTTCAATACAACAGGGATGATATGGATCTTGAGATCATGTTCAATGATCAACTAATGGCAGAGAATTTAGTTCACAATGATGATGAGGATGACACAATCATAGAGTATAATGATGATGAAGATGATGAACAGCATAGACAACCTGATGTTAATGCAGATCCTGATATAGATCTTGATATAAATTATGATATGTAGTGTTTGCTTTTTTATTATATGGACAAGTGTTATAATTTAATAATAAATTGCTTGGTTTACATTGCATGGCATTGTTTTTCAAATTTCATAGCGTTGTTTCTCATTTCATTTCATTTAATTATATGCCATATCTATAGTTACGAAGATGTCCAAAAACGGTAAATCATTTCTGAAGCCCGGCGGCTTGGTCCAGAAGACGACGAAATATGAGAAGGATAGAAAAAAAATAATTCAAAAAAATAAAATCAGATTTGATGCTCTAGGGATAAAGTCCCTCAAGAATTCAATGTTTGGTTCTATTGAAAAGGACAATAGTGAAAGTTGTAGGGTGGGAAAGAGAAAGGTAGGTGAAACTGATAATGACGAGGACTGAGTTCTTCAAGTGATAATGGCGAGTCTTTTGATTCTCAAGTGATTGAAGTAATAGATGTGTGTATAAAAAGTAATTTCTCTATTTTTTTCACTTGTTATATTACTTGTGGTATGTCTAGTTATTTCAAATTTATTTTTTATTAAGCAACCTTAAATTATTGAAAATGTACTAACAATTCATTTTTATATTATGTCAGGATATTCATATGGGTCTTGGTAAGAAAACAAATAGGTGTGTAGCCCACCTAATAGTTTCACAAACACCTAGGAAAAGAGAAGTACTCTTGATGAAGATACACTTACTTTTCTGAGACGACCTGTAGCTGCATAAGTTAATCATTCAGAGAGCACACCTGAGGTCTCGACCCAACCTATCCATCTTCCTGCCTTATATGCTAGGCCCGATTAGCTCCCTACCTTCGCCACTCAACCTGACCACCTTTCAATTCGATGTACTGTGACTAACAGTGGAGGTGAGAAATAAATGACCACTTAAATGAAATGATAATTTCTTATCTCAGTATTTATTTAGTGCATTCATGTTTTATGTCGACTAAATTGAATAAAATTTTGGTCATAATAGCATCAATTCCAATTTTGGGCAAGAAGCGTGTACGAGGACCAACCCGAGGAAAGAATGTGGAGAAGATTAGAAAGGAACGTGGTGATCGAATACCCGTTACACTTAACCGTTTGACCAAAGAAATAAAAGGGGATTATGCCACACTGCTAGCAGCTACACTTGGCCAACAAATTCGAGTTCATGCCCCAGTCCGAAATAATGGATGGCTAGAAATTGCCTTTGGGTTAAGAGATTGCATTGTTATAAGAGTTGGGGTAATTTGAAATATATGTATTATATATTTAACATGTTATTTTATGTTAATCGCAATGATATATAAAATATATTGAATTTTATTGTTTCCAATTGTAGCAAACTTTTGACTTTGGGGACTACAATAATGATGTGGATGTGAGATGTATTATTGATCATAAATGCCAAACTTTATACATTGAATGGAAAAGTAGATTACACACACTACAAATCCCTTAAAGAAAACAAAGTATCTGACCTCAAAAGTCAGACACTATATCCTTGTACAAAGGATGATTGAGAATGGATGATTGACAATCTGTGGGAAACTGATGATTGGAAGGTATTTATAAAATTATTTACTAATGTAACATCCTCCTGTATATTAATTAATGTTACCTATTTTTGTTTTTATTTGTAGGAAAAGTCAGAGAATGTGATGAAAGCAAGAGGTTGTGTGAAGTATAATCATACGAGCGGCTCGAGATCATTTGCATCGCGAGCATCTATCCTTGTAAGTGTAGATTTACAAATTTGAACATACTAAATTCTAAATACAGAATTATTGTTTGACTACAAAATCTAATGAAATGAAAGATACAAGGAAGCAAACCGACTATTATGAAACTATTCGAGGACACCCACAAATGTCACCGAACATGGGGGAGTGTGGATAAATAACATGGTTGAGGAACATCATGTAACCATAACTATTTCAATTTCAATAATATATGTTTGCATTTTGATATTATGTTTTAAGCTTACTTATATTTCATTCATAGGCCACTATGGTTTCAAAGATCTCTAAGCAATCTCAACCTAATGTCACACATCCATTGTCTGAGGAGCAGATTTCCAGGGAAGTACTTGGGAAGAGGGCGGTCTACTTGAAGGGATACGGGATCTACCAGGACAGTACTTCATCTTCCACACATTTTGAGGCTCCTAACTCCGAGGTGATTGTTCTTCAACAGCAGTTAGTTGACCAGTGACAATAATTAGCTGACCAAGGAAAGCAGTTACTTGACCAGGCTCAAAACATGAGTACAATGCAAACTATAATTCAAATGTTGGCAGCTAAAAATGGGATAGATCTAGCAAACATTCCGGGGTTAGTTCCAAGCAACAATGTCGGGGAGGATGCATCGGGTGTAAGGGAGGATGAAACTTCTCTCGGTTGAAATAGAGGTAAATTTGACACCTCATTAAATTGATTTACACTTTAGGGTAAACTACCAATAGGTCTTAATAGTTGGACTTAATTCCCATCAAGTCCTATTGAAAATAAGTCTTGGTAAAATTGTCGCTAAAAATAATTTTTTTGTGACAATTTTTTATATATGTCGCTAATAAGGTATGAAAAATGAAATTGCACATTCTGTCTGATTTTACTCTTGGTTAAATGTATTGACTTCATGTTAACTGCTTAAATTGCTTCCAATTATCACAGAGAATCACTTCACTACTGAAATTTTTCTCCAATACTCTTGCAAATGGATTTTTTCTTGTTACCATCAGCATTTTTGGTCAACTTTGTCTGTCTTACTTGCGTACTGGAAGAAAGTAACCCAGCGAAAATCATTCTCTTCAATCATCTGAGATTGACTATATGCTGCATCGGGATATTGAATCTACTAAGGTATGCATCCCTTGTGACCATTACACTTTCTTCTATTATACTTCATTTTTGTGTGTTTGATGCACACTGCACAAATGGCTTGAAGTAGCTGCTGTGCTTGGAGAATTAGAATAAAGATGGTTTGCAAGTTCTCTTAAGGTGCAGCTGCGATGCAGCAATATGTCGTTTTTCTTTGTTTATGCATAACCTGTTCATTACTCGTGGTTGGCGAGGGGGAGGAGGGGAGGGGGGAACGAAAAAGGTCCTTTAAGTAGTAACAACGATGCTCAATGCAGATTCCTTATCAATAGATAAGCAAGTATGTTGTCCTATCCTAATGTTTAACTGAAATTTTGTGTGTGTTTATAAACACCCTCATCATTATGTCAATGCAAATAAAGGGTTATGAATGCCTCACCAATACTTGCAAACCAAACCAAACTAAGTCTAATGTCCCAATCAAGTGGGGTTGGATACATGAATCATTTTTTTGCTATTCTGTTCTGTCAAGGGCTATATGCTCAACTAAATTAAATAAAATAATTTTTTTTTTACTACCGCATACTTTGTCTATTTAGGTCTACCCTCCCCCTACCATTTCTATTTATGGTGGTCATATGACTCTTCTTTATTGTTACCATCTATAGTTCTGCATCGTACATGATCAAACTATCTTAGCTTGTTTTCCCTCAACTTATCTTCAATTTGTGTTACTTCTACCATTTTAGAAATATACATTTATTTCTAGATTTTATGAAAAGTCTTTATTGGCATTGCCGAATGGCATCCCTTATGAGCTTTGGCTCAACATGAGATCTTGTAGCACTTACCAATGAGGTCCTATCAATTACGAACCCCAATGCTACACTTTTTAGTTATTGGTAAGTACTCTTTGAAATTGTAGCTTCAAAGCCAAAGAGGAAAGGTTCTTCTAATTTGAAGGTTTCATTGTAGCAGCAAAGAAAAAGGCAATTTATGCTGCTTAAAATAAGATAAGGAGGTTTCACACCTCCTGGGCTCTGAAGGTATCACTAATCTGGCAGTTATAAATTTGCCAGTTTCCAAGCTCATTATAAAAGATGTGTAAATTCACTATAAATAAGTAATTGAAGTAAGACTACCAATAGATCAGGCAGGAGACATACAATCTATCTTTCCTGATCTTACCACACATCTATTTAAACAATTTTCATTTTAACTACACTCACTTTATGAATGTATTATTTTTTATTGCCCAACAGTTGATATTTCAATTTTTTTGGTATTCATCGATCACTATGATAGACACACTCTGCCACACTTGAGCCAACTTACTTTTATTCTATTTATCACATCATCTCCAACCTCACCATCCTTATTAGTAATTGAACCTAGGTTTTTAATAATTGTTGAAAAATAACTTCAAAATTGTTGGAACAGCTATGCAAATATCTATATAACAGGTGTGGCATGGGGTAGGGGTAGGATCTCATTTGATCCTTCCTAAACTTGCAACCCCCCTCTACCAAACCCATCTAATTAGGGATGTGGGTGGTTTTTCCATTAAAGTGATTCTTCTTATGATTGTCTATTCCTTGGAAATTAAGTTTGTGGTCCATCTTGCTAGCAGGGCATTGAAATGTTCTGTTGTCATAAGTTCAGAACAAATGCATTTGAAGGAGTTCCCAGCAACAAGAGTGTTGCTGAAGGACTTCCTAGTTGGATAGAGTGATGCATGATAGTGATGGCATCTTCTAATTTCCAGTAGAGGGGTTAATACGTGTTATTTAATCCATGTGACACCCTCAGATATGTCACACCTTAATTTTTTGGCATGTAAAAAAGGTGCAAATAAAAGCCTAGAACTAAACATCCAGAAAGCAAGTTGCACAACTATTTTTTCAAAGAATATTGTGTTTGCTGATGTTTTGCACTCTGGATTGCTTATGGTGCCAATCCTGAAGAAATTGTGAAGTGAGGCTATTATGCATGATCCTCCAAATCCCATGGAAATTCAGTTTATTTGTAATAACCCCAACCTCTGATTAAAGCTAATCCATGATTAATTATGCCTAATTAGAAATTTAGTTGAATCTTGAATTAAAATGCATGTGTGTGTGTTGCATTGTTGTGTTTATATCTGTTGGGCGTAGAAAGATCTGTTCACGATTTAGTTTCGGTTTGCAAATTGAAAGCCTTATCGGCATTCGAATCAGAAATTGACTTGATTTATGTACTAGTTAGAATTTATAGAATTTTATGGTAGGTTTAATTAAAATTCGGTTCAGAACGATTAAATTTGATTAAAATAAGGACATTTGTTTATTTGTGAACCATTACCACTTATTAGACTAATTGAGCCCCACTCACCTCCTCCTTTAGTCATTCTTAATCACACTTGAGCTTTGAGAGGAAGAAAACGTGGGAGAGAGTGAAAGAGGGAAGGAATTGGAATCAAGCTTGAGGATTAGGAGAAATTGCTAGGAGGCCTTGGTGGTTTGCTCAAGAACATCTCTAACCGTAAGGAATTGAGAACTTTAGGTAAGAATGTTAGTCTCTAGCCTTGTAATTTAGTTTGATTAATGCTTGAAATCAGTTATGTAGGCGAATTAACATGTGAATTGAATTAAAGGTTGGGAATTAAGAATGAATTCATGCATGCATGCATGTTTCATGGCATTTTAGAGATTTATTTCAAGAATTCCTTCATGCATGTGTTGAGTCTATTCTGATTTTGGAAACACAATGAGTTTCATGTGATTTGGTAGCATTTGATCATGTTTTGAAGAGCCTTAGCTCAAAAAATGTACTTGCATGTGATGTTCATAAATTGATTTTGAATTTAAGTTGAGTTGTGCAAAATTGATATCCTTTTGGGCCATGATTTCTTGAAATGATCTTTTAAACATGATGTTCTATGAGTTATTAAGTGTTTTCCAAAGTTTTGGGCCCAGAAAATTGAGTTTGATGCTTCAAAGGTCGAATTTGAGCTTGGTGATCAAATCTGGAATTTCTAGAAATTTGATCCATGCTCGAGCGTGAACTCTGAGTACGTGCACTCCGCTCAAGCGTGGAAGTATACGCTCGAGCATGAAATGCATGTACCCAGAAGTTTGTGGGTTTTACAGTCCGCTCGAGCGAGGGTCTGAGTCCCACGCTCGAGCGTTGGTCGAGCGCCCGTCGAGCGTGAAAATCATGCATCCAGTACTTTTTCATGAGTTTATAGTACGATCAAGCGAGGAAATTCACGCTCGAGCAAAGCTTCTTTGTCAGCATGTCCGCTTGAGCGAGGAAAGACACGCTCGAGCGTGGACCGTATTTTCAGCAAATCTTGATAAATGTTTTCCAATGCATTCTTGCACCCTCATTCCATCCTAGGCATTTTTAAGCCATGTTTAAGACTCCACAATAAGGATTAAGGGTTAGAAACACACTAAGAGCAAACGACGTAAGTTATGTACAATTCGAATGTGTGTTTCAAGTGTGTGTTCGTATATGTGTTCATGTAGGTCACGCGCCTCAGAACAAGTGAAGGGTCGCCTTACCATCTAGTTAGGGCTACCAATCATCTGTGAGTAATAACTTTGTAAAGTTATGTTTAGTGTTAAGTATTTTCTGAATATTATGATACGAAGTAATTAGTTCTCTGAAATGCCATGCTATGTTTGAAATGAATGAATGGTTGTCCAAGATTCTGAAAGTTATTCATGGCATTCTTAGCATCATATGATATGCATTCCTTTATGGGTCATTAGGTCCCTTTATGGGTCATCAGGTCCCTTCATGGGTCATCAGAAACGTCTCTGTGCATATGAGTCATCAGAATGCCTTCAAGGCTGTCCCTTTATGGGCCATCGGATTTGTTAACGCTAAGGGATGCACGTGTGACTATATGCAAAAATCTGATTATGAAAATGATTATAAGTTTGTTTTTGATTTGGAATCTGAATATGCATAAGACTCTGTTTCTGATAAGAATCTGATTTCTAACTCGGTGATGGACATCATTCGTTAAATCCTTTACTCTGTTATTATTCACTGGGCTTTAGCTCATAGTTTATATTATGTATGTAGGTGAGCCGGCGTCCGACCAGGGCTAGAGTTGACGGCCTTCATTTTTGTTTTTGTCAGCCAACCGTTGTGCCTCCCGAAGAGGTTCCGATCGAAGTCTAGTTGCATGACTGTGTTTGTACTTATGCTAGTTTTTGAATGTTTGTAAAGTCAGGTCTTGGGAACTCCACTTATGTAAATGTTTTGTAACTTTTGAGGTCCTCTGACCGACACGCTTGTGCATATATATATAAGTTTCGAAATCTTCTGTCCCATGTATGTCATCACAGCTCATTGGACCCTATATATTTTGTATAATTGCTTCTGCAGCCCCTTATCTTGTGCTTATCTGTTCAGAGGCCTTTGGTAATTCACGGATTACTGGCCGGTTACAATGCTAAACCTACAGGGGCGGGGTTGGGCCGTGACAGAGTGGTATCAGAGCACGTGTTCTACCGCACACACAGGTCCATATGAGCTTAGGAAGTCCTAGTAAGAAGTAGGGGCATTCCATCTGCATGTTTATGTGTATTGTTCGAAAGTGAAAGCATAAGTTCAAGTATAAACATGTGAATTTGAATACATAAAGTTTTGTTTACCTATAGCAAATGGACAATGCAAGGAATGATGACACGGCATGGTTCTCTGATGCCCAAATGAATAGAATGGAACAAATGCTTGCAACCCTAACCGAAGTGGTAACGCAACAACAGAGGCAACAACCTTTACCACCTCCACCCCTGCCAGCTCAAGTTGAAATGGGCACCGGTGACATCATCAACTTGACACAGAAGTTCATGAAAATGAAACCGCCAACATTCTATGGTGGAATTGAACCGTTGAAAGCAGAGGCGTGGTTATTTGAAATGAAGAAACTATATGAGGTGTTCCCTTGTTCTAAAGTCTAGAAAGTCCTCCTAGCCACCTATACTCTAAAGGATGAAGCCTAAAGGTGGTGGTTACTGATTCGAAATGGCCACGAGAATATGACGTGGACTCAATTCAATACAATTTTCTATGACAAGTACTTTCCAAAGTGCTTCCGAGACCGGAAGGTTTCAGAATTCCAAGAACTCAAACAAGGCAGAATGTCTGTAGCCGAGTACGAGGCTAAGTTTACTGAGTTGGCTAGGTTTGCTCCTCACATGGTGGACACAGACTACAAGAAGGCTCGCAAGTTTGAGGGTGGATTGGATCTGGACATACTGGATAGGGTGGGAGTCTTGAACCTACCCACGTACGTGAATGTTTTGGATAGGGCATTAATGGCAGAGTCCATTCTAACAGCGAAGAAACAAACTCTCGTCCCACGAACTAATTGGACGGAGAAAAGATATGGAAACAGTTTCAAAAAGGGTCGTTCATTTTCTGGGAATAAGAGGCGGAACACATGGTCTTATAGTAGCTCAAACCAAAGTAGTGGTGCTATGTCGACTTGCTCGGAATGTGGTAGGAAACACAGGGGGGATTGTTATCGAGCTTTGGGTGCCTGTTTTAGATGTGGAAAGATTGGTCATATGATGAAGGATTGTCCTATCAGGTTCGAAAATACCAACCAACCAGCAGCAAGCTCAGCCGGATCCGCTTCTGCATCCAAGACGAATACGAGGGCCAATACTGGGAAAAAGCCTCTGAGACAGGGTCAAGTGTTCGCCTTAGTGCCTGGTGATGTACCAAACACCTATACCATGGTATCAGGTACACTCTCTGTATGTTCTCAAGATGCATGTGTATTGATAGATTCTGGTTCTACACATTCCTTTGTATCGCATGCTTTCTCTCAAAAATTGACTAGACCATTAAATCTTATGACATATGGGTTATCTGTATCTACGCCGACTGGGGATTCTATGATGTGCACTCATGTTTATCCGACATGTGATATTATGATTGGCGATATGATGTTATATGTTGACTTATTGCCCTTAAACATTGACCACTTTGATTGTATTTTGGGAATGGATTGGTTGACTAAATACTGTGCTACCATTGACTGCGCAAGTAAATCTGTTGTGTTTAGACCACTGGGTATGCCTGAATTTACTTTTATTGGGAATGGGGTAGTTCCTCCCCCATATCTAATTTCAGCTTTGAAAGCCAGAAAACTGCTTAGGAAGTGATGTAGGGGTTACTTGTGTTGTATACTGACTGCGTCATCTGACGGAACTAATGTAGAAACTATCCCTGTTGCTTATGAATTTCCCGATGTGTTTCCGAATGACTTACCTGGGGACTTAGTGGATAGAGAAATCGAATTCACTGTTGAGGTGTTTTTGGGGACATAACCTATTTCCAAGACCCCCTATAGAATGTCTACCTCAGAATTAAAAGAATTAAAAACTCAACTTCAGGAGCTGTTAAATAAGAAATTTATCCGTCCTAGCACTTTACCTTGGGGTGCTCCAGTTTTGTTTGTCAAAAAGAAGGATAGATCTTTGAGGTTGTGTATAGACTACCAAGAATTGAACAAAGTGACTATTAAGAACAAATATCCCTTACCTCGAATAGATGATTTGTTTGATCAACTCCAAGGAGCTAAAGTTTTCTCTAAAATTGATCTTAGGTCCGGTTATCATCAGTTAAACGTTAAAGCAGAAGACGTAGAGAAAACTGGATTCAGAACTAGATATGGACATTATGAATTCCTGGTAATGCCTTTTGGAGTGACAAACGCACCTGCAGCTTTTATGGACCTAATGAATAGGGTTTTCAAACAATATCTTGATGAATTCATTGTCGTGTTCATTGATGACATTCTGATTTATTCTAAAGACAGGGAAGAACATGGGAACCATCTGAGAACTACTTTGCAGATTTTGAGAGAAAAGAAACTTATGCTAAATTGTCCAAATGTGAATTCTGGCTTGACAATGTAGCATTTTTGGGACATGTGATCAATGAGGATGGTGTTTCTGTTGACCCTCAGAAGATTGAAGCTATTGTGGATTGGCCTAGACCGATGAACGTAACAGTAGTTAGAATTTTTTTGGGACTTGCAGGTTACAACTGAAGATTTGTGAAAGACTTTTCCAAGCTTGCTATGCCGTTGACCCAGTTAACCCAGAAAAATGTGCTACTTGACTGGAATAAACAAAGAGAGACAGCCTTTCAAGAATTGAAAACCAGGTTAGTGACTGCACCAATTTTAGCTTTGCCCAACGGTACTGATGGGTTTCAAGTCTACAGTGATGCTTCTCACAAAGGCTTGGGGTGTGTATTGATGCAAAACGGAAAAGTGATTGCCTATGCTTTCCGACAACTCCGATCTCATGAAAAGAACTACCCGATGCATGATCTCGAATTGGCAGCTGTAGTGTTTGCTTTGAAAATTTGGCATCACTACTTGTATGGGATAACTTGTGAGGTGTATACTGATCATAAGAGCTTGAAATACTTCTTCACCCAAAAGGAATTGAACATGAGACAGAGGTGATGGTTAGAGCTAATCAAAGATTATGATTTGCAGATCTTGTACCACCCAAGGAAAGCTAATACCGTAGCAGATGCCTTGAGCCGAAAATCAATGGGAAGTTTGTCATGTCTGTTATCCAACCGAAAGGAATTGCTGAATGATCTAGAACAAGATGGGCTGTTAACTACTATTTTCGCTCAACCTACAATTCTTGACGAGATCAAACAGAAACAGTGTGAAGATGAATACTTGAAAAAGATTATAGAGGAGTTTGAGTCAACGCCGAGGCCAGGATTTGTGTTTGAGAATGATGTACTGAAATTTCAAAATCGTCTTTGTGTACCCGATTGCTGTGATTTGAGAAAACGTGTAATGATCGAAGCACACAGTGATAAGGTTGCTATGCACCCGGGGAACACGAAAATGTATCACAATTTTAGACAAAATTTTTGGTGGCCTGGAATGAAGAAGAGTATTGCTGATTTTGTGGCTAGGTGCCTACATTGTCAACAGGTTAAAGCTGAACATCAATGACCCGCTGGGTTGCTACAACCACTCCCAATACCAGAATGGAAATGAGAGCACATTACTATGGACTTCATTGTTGGATTGCCTCGTTCTTCCCGAGGTATGGACTCTATTTGGGTTATAGTTGACCGTTTAACTAAGTTTGCCCATTTTCTGCCCGTCAAAACTATTTATAATGCGGATAAATTGGCCAATATTTATATAACTGAAATTGTGAGATTGCATGGAGTGCCAGTATCTATCGTGTCTGACAGGGACTCAAAGTTTGTATCAAGATTTTGGTAGAGTTTACAACAGGTTTTGGGGACTGAACTGAGATTGAGTAGTGCCTATCACCCACAGACAGATGGACGAACTGAACGAACTAACCAAACTTTAGAGGATATGCTCAGAATGTTTGTGTTAGACTTCCAAGGGAATTGGGAGACCTATTTTCCATTAGCTGAATTTGTGTATAACAACAGTTATCATTCAAGCATTGAAATGGCTCCTTACGAAGCTTTGTATGGAAGAAAATGTCGTTCTCTAATATGTTGGGCTGAAGTAGGTGATAGACCTTTGTTGGGACCAGAACTTGTGCAAGAAACAACCGAGAAAGTGAAACTGATCCAGCAACGTCTAAAGATTGCACAGAGTCGGCAGAAGAGCTATATTGATGTTTGAAGAAGAGACAGGGAATACAAAGTTGGGGACCATGTGTTCATTAAAGTGACACCAATGAAGGGTCAAACTCGGTTTGGTGTTAAGGGCAAATTGGCGCCAAGGTATGTTGGACCTTATGAGGTCCTTGAAAAGATCAATCCAGGGTCGTATCGGGTAGCCTTACCTCCAGTGATGGAACATATGTACAATGTGTTTCATGTATCGATGCTTCGAGAGTATTTGAGAGATCCACTCTATGTCATTGAGCCAACACACGTACTTTTGAAAGATGATTACACCTACGAGGAAAGACCTATCCAGATTGTGAACCGCAGGATCAAAAGGTTGAGAAACAAGGAAATACTGTTAGTAAAAGTTGATTGGCAAAACCACAGAGGAAACTATGCAACCTGGGAGATCGAAAAAGACATGATGAAAAGATATCTGAATTTATTCCCATTGGACCCAATGTTGTCCCAAAACGAAGGTAATTCAAGTTTGGAGGACTAAACTCTTTTAAGGGGGAAAATTGTAACAACCCCAACCTCTGATTAACGTTAATCCATGATTAATTATGCCTAATTAGAAATTTAGTTGAATCTTGAATTAAAATGCATGTGTGTGTGTTGCATTATTGTGTTTATATCTGTTTGGCGTAGAAAGATCTGTTCACGATTTAGTTTCGGTTTGCGAATTGAAAGCCTTATCGACATTCGAATCAGAAATTGATTTGATTTATGTACTAGTTAGAATTTATAGAATTTTATGGTAGGTTTAATTAAAATTTGGTTCGGAATGATTAAATTTGATTAAAATAATGACATTTGTTTATTTGTGAACCATTACCACTTATTTGGCTAATTGAGCCCCACTCACCTGCTCCTTTAGTCATTCTTAATCACACTTGAGCTATGAGAGGAAGAAAACGTGGGAGAGAGTGAAAGAGGGAAGGAATTGGAATCAAGCTTGAGGATTAGGAGAAATTGCTAGGAGACCTTGGTGGTTTGCTCACGAACATCTCTAACCATAAGGAATTGAGAACTTTAGGTAAGAATGTTAGTCTCTAGCCTTGTAATTTAGTTTGATTAATGCTTGAAATCAGTTATGTAGGCGAATTAACATGTGAATTGAATTAAAGGTTGAGAATTAAGAATGAATTCATGCATGCATGCATGTTTCATGGCATTTTAGAGATTTATTTCAAGAATCCCTTCATGCATGTGTTGAGTCTATTCTGATTTTGGAAACACAATGAGTTTCATGTGATTTGGTAGCATTTGATCATGTTTTGAAGAGCCTTAGCTCAAAAATGTACTTGCATGTGATGTTCATAAATTGATTTTGAATTTAAGTTGAGTTGTGCAAAATTGATATCCTTTTGGGCCATGATTTCTTGAAATGATCTTTTAAACGTGATGTTCTATGAGTTATTAAGTGTTTTCCAAAGTTTTGGGCCCAGAAAATTGAGTTTGATGCTTCAAAGGTCGAATTTGAGCTTGGTGATCAAATCTGGAATTTCCAGAAATTTGATCCACGCTCGAGCGTGGGGCTTTACGCTCGAGCGTGAACTCTGAGTACGTGCACTCCGCTCGAGCGTGAAAGTATACGCTCGAGCGTGAAATGCATGTACCCAGAAGTTTGTGAGTTTTACAGTCCGCTCGAGCGGGGAAATCTACGCTCGAGCGAGGGTCTAAGTCTCACGCTCGAGCGTTGGTCGAGCCCCCGTCGAGCGTGAAAATCATGCATCAAGTACTTTTTCATGAGTTTATAGTACGCTCGAGCAAGGAAAGACACGCTCGAGCGTGGACCGTATTTTTAGCAAATCTTGATAAATGTTTTCCAACGCATTCTTGCATCTTCATTCCATCCTAGGCATTTCTAAGCCATGTTTAAGACTCCATAATAAGGATTAAGGGTTAGAAACACGCTAAGAGCAAACGACGTAAGTTATGTACAATTCTAACGTGTGTTTCAAGTGTGTGTTCGTATGTGTGTTCATGTAGGTCACGCGCCTCAGAATAAGTGAAGGGCCGCCTTACCATCTTGTTAGGGCTACCAATCATCTGTGAGTAATAACTTTGTAAAGTTATGTGTAATGTTAAGTATTTTCTGAATATTATGATACGAAGTAATTAGTTCTCTGAAATGCCATGCTATGTTTGAAATGAATGAATGGTTGTTCAAGATTCTGAAAGTTATTCGTGGCATCCTTAGCATCATATGATATGCGTCCCTTTATGGGTCATCAGGTCCCTTCATGGGTCATTAGAAACGTCTCTGTGCACATGAGTCATCAGAATGCCTTCAAGGCTGTCCCTTTATGGGCCATCGGATTTGTTAACGCTAAGAGATGTACCACGTGTGACTATATGCAAAAATCTGATTATGAAAACGATTATAAGTCTATTTTTGATTTGGAATCTGAATATGCGTAAGACTCTGTTTCTGATAAGAATCTGATTTCTAACTCGGTGATGGACATCATTCATTAAATCCTTTACTCTGTTATTATTCACTGGGCTTGTCACGCCCCCAAACCGCCCCTAGTAGTTTGGTGCCGTGATGGCCAGTAATCCGAGATTACCGAAGGCCGACTTACAAAATCACACACAATCAGAGTATAAAATATGGGGCTTACAAGTGCGGAAGCAATATATATCAGGTCTTGGGAACTCCACTTATGTAAATGTTTTGTAACTATTGAGGTCCTCCGACCGACACGCATGTGCATATATATATATATAAGTTTCGAAATCTTCTATCCCATGTATGTCATCACAGCTCATTGGACCCTATATATTTTGTATAATTGCTTCTGCAGCCCCTTATCTTGTGCTTATCTGTTCAAAGACCTTCGGTAATCCACGGATTACAGGCCGGTTACGATGCTAAACCTACAGGGGTGGGTTTGGGTCGTGACATTATTGTTATCCAAAAAAAACTTGATCCTTTAAGTCCCATGGAAATTCAGCTTCACGATAGTAAGAAATGGGTATGCTTATGCTATCTTTATGCAATGTGTGGTTTACTAAATACACACAAAAAAACTACCTTGGAAGAAATTAACAAAATAATTGTGTGAAGTCTTACACCAGTGGTACTCCTCATCAGCAAAGGGTTTTGCATTGCATATTTCTCTCACTGATACCACTAGCCATGTGCCTACTAGTTGATAACTTGATATTCAGTCATTTATTTTTCCCAATTGTAAACTGTCGTTCATTCATTTTCCTGTTTCTGTCTGCTTTTCTTTAATATGCTACATCTTTGTAGTCGGAAGATTTTTGCATCTCAATTGTGAAAAAAATCAAAGACGCCTTTGGTTGGCATGGGAATATAATGACAGAAAAGAGTGTTGGTGCCTGGATTGGTGAACTTCCAGCAATCTTAAGAAAGCTTGGTAAGGCTGATTCGAGCCTCAGAGAGATTCCATCTAGCTCTGCTCCATTAAAGGAAAATGATGAAGAATTGGGGACATCCACTCAGGATATCGCAAGTTATCAAGTATCTTTTTAAACATTTTCCCTTTTTTTTTTGGCAGCCAAACCTAGTTAAATAGATAGAAAACAGAGAAGAACAATGAGAGAAAATCTTTATGAAAGCAAGGTACTCCCTGATGTGTGTTTGTTTGTGTCATTCTGCTATCTGCATGCTGTGTTATGCTGACTACAAATACATGCCCTATTTATGCAGAGTATTCCTTGCCATGCATTTTGACATTTCTGTCATATTTCTACGTGTCCACCCCTTGGGCACATGTATGAAAGATTGCATATAAATCTATACAATCATTTACACATCTAGTTTGGAACTATTATACGTCTGTCTAAGTGGCAATCGAAAATTGAAATGTTGGAACTTGATTCTTTTGTATTTTTGCTTAAACACACTTCTAGAATTGGAAAAGAAGAAATCTTTAATTGTTATTCTAGTCCATGCTTCTAAAGGTAATTATATGCCACTTCTTGGTAATTTTAGCTCAACAATTTGTTTTGGTCAAAGTCATCACTCCTACCGTTGAACTCTCTCTATCCATTGTTATGGTTTTCTGTCATTAAAAGACCTGCACAAGACCATCTTAGGGCTAGTTTCTCAATAATAGCAACAATTGAGATGCATAGAGGAACATGCCCCTGTTTTGTTGTGCTGATTTGCCCCTGTTTTGTTGGTGTTGTTACTTAGTGTGTATCTATCTATCAGTTGAGAACTGTTGCTTGTCCTGTGTAGGAAGAGGATGGCTACAAGTCTTGCCAGTTGATATGTTGGACTAACTAGTCAAAGTCACTTTACTTTCTTCGTAGGCTTTGCATTGCACCAACATTTTTTGCCTATAAACCATTTGGCCTCTCCCTTATGGACAGCCAACATTACAACCTTTGTTTGTGAATCTAGGAGCAACGATGGTCTCTAACCGACTATGGCTTTCTCACAATCAACTCTCTCACCTCTTATTCTTTCTTTACTTGTTTAGGTAGCATTATTATATAGATATAGATTGTTATCTATGAATAATTTTAAATCTGAATTGGCCAATGATTGGCATATTAAGGAGTGGTCTCTTTGTCTTTCTATTAAACAATCAAATGGCTAACACTGCTACAGGTATATTGGAGGTGGAAGGGGATTTTGCTGGTCCTGATATTGTTGATCTGATTTGATCAAATTTGTTGCTGTTCTCGGTTCTGTTTGGTTGTTCTGGTGTATCTGTTGTATATGATGTTCTGTTTTGCTAATCAGTATCAGTGCTAGTGTTGTTTGTCTCTGGTGCATTTGATAATTTGGTGTCTCTGTGCTGTTACCTTAATTGTTGTTCTAGTGCATCTGCTCTGGTGTATCTTTTAATATAGCTATGTATGATACAGTTGCTATGAAAGAAATAATTATAACTTTATTATCAAGTATGGCCCTCTCTAGTTATAATTTTTGCAATTGTTGCTCCTTCTATAGATCACTTATGCATCCATAGATCACTTCCTAAATAAGACAACATGTTTCGGCCAGTACTTGCGCTTGCATATCTATTAACTCACACACACACACACACACACACACTTGCACAAATATGCCAGTCAATGATTAACTTCTTTTCTTCTCTCATTTTTTAGAGCACTGAACAAGTACAAGGTGTCCTGAATCTTATTGACCTTGCTGGTAGTTAGCGCCTCTCTAAGAGTGAATCTACCAGTGACCGGCTGAAGGACACTTATGTATGTAATTTAGAGAGGGCAAAAAAGCTAGTGGACTTTGTTTTAAACTTGTCATTGATCAATACAGACTGCTACCAGATCCTCCTTTTTGCTAGTGGCTGATGGATGTTGCTTGTTCGTCTACTATTGCTGCCCTAGTGGCTGATGCTTGCTGGGCTACTGCTGTTGCAATGTTAATGTGAAGCGGTTGGTAGTAGATGTTGGTCTGCTGGATAAGTTTGTGGGTGATTTTTGTGTCGTTTTGTCTGTCTTTGCTAGTTTCATGTTTTCATTTTGTTATCTGTTGTTTCTAATGTGGGTTCACAATTTGGATGTATTTGGGTATCTTAGTGAGTTTACCCTTTTAGGTTTTATACGCTGCTTCTAAAAGCAGTATCAGTAATGTTTTTTTTCATGCACATCAACTTTAGGTGATTTCATATCAATGTTATCAGTTTGTAATAGTGGTGCCTGAGGGATGCCTCTTGTAAATCTGTAAATCTTATACAAATGTATAAATTATTTTCAATTATTTTTGTTCATAAATGTGTGGCCAAAAGTTTATTTTTGTCCACTCATTTTGTGTTGCTAGAAGTGTATTTTTTTCCAATGCCAATTTGTCGTTGTCAAAAATAAACCTTCATCGACAAACAAATCGTCGGCAAATGGCAATATTTACCGACGTAAATGTGTTACCAAAAGTTTACTTTTGCCCACTCATATTGTGTTGCTAAAAGTGTATTTTTTGCCAATGCTAATTTGTCGTTGCCAAAAGTGAAGCTTTATTGACAAACAAATCGTAGGTAAATGGAAACATCTACCAATGTAAATGTGTCGCCAAAAGTTTACTTTTGCCGACACATATTTTGTTGCTAAAAGTATATTTTTTGCCCATGCAAATTTGTGTCGCGAAAAGTGCCACACAATCATCATATTTGAATGACTTTTACCGACGCAAGGTAAATTCCCGACGATGGATGAAGACTTTTATCGATGACTATGTTTGTCGCGAAAGGCATTACTTTTACCAACGCAATGATAATTTCGTCGGCAAAAACTTTTGCCGACTCACTTTTGCCTACGGGTTGCCAACGTAGCTTTGTGTGTTGGCAAAACTCTTTGCCGACAAATTTTCCCTTTTAGCAACATATTTTGTTGCCTTGCGAAAAATGAAATTTCTTGTAGTTGGACAAAGGTCGACCCTTGGAACTAGTGGTGTCAACCCTTTATTTCAGAATGCACCCAGAACAAATCAACAAGGGAAGGGTCAACCCTTAGAGCCCTAGTGTCGACCCTAAAAACCATCAAAGAAACTAAGAGTAAGGGGACAAAGTGGTGTCGACCCTAGAACAAATTTTTCAAGTTTCCAAAGAACTTTTCAACGTAAACAAGCGTGAACGAACAATCCTAACAAGTTTAAATCGAATTGTACTCCTCTAAAACAAAAATACAACAACTCCAAAAACTTCCAAAATGAGAATAAAGGGATTAAATGCAGTCTCTAATAGTTTAAAGGACACAAGTACTACATGAAACATCTCTCCAAGACCATTTTGGTATCTCTCCCAACTTATTTTCTAACTGTCTAGAGCGCTTAATATTTTCAAACTTAGAGAGAGTTTACTTTGAGAGAAATATATTTTGAGAGAGTATATTTTGTAAGAGAGGTTTTATTGAGTTTATTTTTTAGAGTGAACTTGTAGTAAGGATCATTTGTACTGCTCTCACTTGCTTGATGATACATTAGCTATAGGAACTTCAAGTTCATCATCAAACTTTGTAAGTTCGTCACACCTTCTCAATAGTGAACCTTCTTGGTGGATTCCAAGATTATAGGGTTCAGTGGATTCTAGAGTCATTGGCGTTGTGGTGAATCGACAACCTTCTTGTTGGATTCTAAGATTGTAGATTTTGGTGGATTCCAGAATCATTGGCGTCGTGGCGATTCGACAACCATAGTAGATATCCAGTGGAGATTGCAGAGGTATCTCTAGATTGAGTAAAGCAGTGTGCTGGTGAGTGGACTCGTGTGCCTGGATTGGCCTTTGTAAGATATCTCTTGTATTATCTCTATGGCATTGTGGATTATTTGTCTGGCCGAGAACCCGTGATTTTTTATCACAAGTTGGTGGATTCCAATTGTATTTTTTCATGTAAAAAATATCTTGTATCGTGGATTGATTTTCTCTTACTCTCTCTTTATATTGATCATGTTGCATAATTTTTATTGGATTGGCTAAATCAATAATCATGTTAACACGAGACGTATCTAGATTTTCGAAAGGATTTTTCAATAAAACTAGATTTTACAAAAACCTCTTAGTGTACTTTATCCAAACGTAACACTCTAATGTAACATACTAAAAAACTCCTTGGTGTACTTTTCTAAACGTAACACTCCAATGTAACATACTAAAAAATTTTACTGTATTTTTCCCGAACATAACACTCTATAATCAATGTAACACACAAAAACTTCTTTGTGTATTTTTGCCAAACATAACACTCCAATGTAACACACTAAAAAACTCCCTAGTGTACTTTTTCGAAACGTAACACTCTAAACAATTTAACATACTAAAAAAAATTTTAGTATACTTTTTCTCAAACGTTACATTTAAAAAAAACTCCTTCGTGTATTTTTTTTTCCAAACATAACATTCCAATCAATGTAACACACAAAAACTTTTTGGTGTACTTTTTCCAAACGTAACAATCCAATGTAACACACTAAAAAATTCTTTAATGTAATTTCTCAAACGTAACAACAAAACATTTCAAAAAAAAATTCTTAGTGTATTTTTTTCAAACGTAACACTTCAATCAATATAACACACAAAAACTGCTTAGTATATTTTTTCCAAACATAACACTCTAATGTAACACTCTAATGTAATACCAAAAAATCCCACTAACAACAATATAGATTTCTACACTCGACAATGAACACTTTAGCCACCAATTACTCCAAAAAGAATCTTCCACACCTCACATTTTCATTTCCATCCCAAAAATGAATCAGAAAATTAGAAAAATGAATCATAAAATAACATTCACTTAAATTCAAAAGGTACCAAATCAAATAAATACAACTTTTCAAAACAAAAAGGACTAATTGATTCTTAAGAAAACTCTTAGGACTAAATGGATCAATATTCTCCCATATAGGATTTATGAATAAATTTTTCTTATATTTTATTTATTGTATTTTGTATCACTTTATGTTGATTTAATTAAGTCTCATTACTCATGCTTGAGCTAATTAAAAGAAAACTTGTGTCTCAAAAAAGATTTTTATCTTTATAAGTTGGCCAAATTAAGGGTGATTTTTTTAACACGACAACCCAACTCGAGTCATATATGAAATTAGTAATAAAGATGATTATTTTTCGATATGAATATGTACATAACATGATCCAATATTATCATCAATATTAAGCACGTATAATTAGTGTCAAATACAAAATTGACACGGTTAAGTCATTTAATAAAAATTTAATTACACATTTTAACATGAATCATACCAGGGATCATGAAAAAAAATAGCATGAAATGCATCATAAAAATTTTTCATCATTTGATTAGTGTGTTTTGTTTTATTATATGTATAATCCAAATGTAAAAAATCTTTCATAAATATATTTATGATATTTTTTTCTTAATTCCTAACATTACTCTTTTAATATTATTTCAATTAAAAGGTATCATGACATTTTCAAATTCTGTACGTAACTTTACCTAACTTATTAAAAAGTATATAAGATAATATTTTAAGACTAATATATGTTTCATTCAGATATTGACAATTAAATTTACTAAACACCCATATGTGGTATATGAGGAACAATATTCAAAGTTGTTAGATTATTTGAGGATTTTAATGTACGAGAATTTGGAAGCATAATCAACGATTATAAATGTTTTGAAACAAAGCAAACAGACGATCTCATGGCCATTCCACGAAAATTATGCAACCAAGCCATCTTTTTCAATCAAAGACTTGAATGACTGCTAAGTCTTTACAAGAAACTTGGAGGGAAGGCCCCATGGCTTGTAATTCACTATTATAAATCTAACCATCGAGAAAATAAAGAGCGGACTTGACTCTGAAGCCAATCAACACATTTGGCCTAATATTTTACCCATAAATTATTATTTTTGGGGGAAGTTATAAAAAAAAATTTCAGGATTTGAACCTTATAACAAAATAAATTCTGAATTTTTAATTTTATCAATTTAAACCTTAATCTTTTAATTTATTTTCAATTTAAACCATTTACTTATTTTTGTTAAATTAAATTGACATAAACATATATTTTAGTCATTATATTAAATGTAGATGTATGAAAAATGTCTAAAGTATCATTTTTCATTGACTTGAATGATTAAAATATCATTTTCTGCCATTTTTTTTAATGAAAATAAGCAATTAGTTTAGCTTGAAGATAAATCAAAAGATTAGAGTTAAAATTGGCTCCATATGATAAGATTTAACGCTTGATTTAGTTTGGTGATTAGGGTTAAAATTTACAAAATTAAAAATTCAAGATTTATTTTGTTAGAAGACTCAAATCTTAGATTTTTTTTTTTTTTTTGGAAGTTTTTTCTTATTTTTTGGATGGTTATATACATTAATACTAAAATTAACTCAAAAAAATATATTTATAGATGTACCCTGTTTGGAACAGTACATAAATAATGTCATATGGGCCTTCCAAAGCTAAAAAAACAATTTTTTTGACTGTTTTTTGAAAAACATGTAAAAAAAAATAGAGTGGTGATTCAACCCAAATAAGTTAATAAATTGATAAATTGATTTTTTTCTTATTTATCAAAATAAACCTAAATAGTTACTTTTTGGGTACTTACTTGTAAGTCTTAATATAAGTGAACTTATTGTTTAATAGGTCCTACAAGAAAAATTTGTCAAAAAAATGTCACTAATTGTCAGTTTTATCGACAATTTATAAAAATCATGATAAAAAAGTCACTAATTATCAATTTTTAGCGACATATATAAAAAATTGTCACAAAAAAATTATTTTTAGTGACAATTTTACTAAGACTTATTTTCAATAGGATTTGATAAGAATTAAGTCAAACTATTAGGACCTATTAATAGTTTACCTTTATTTTTTTCCATTGACTTGGCCTATTATGAGAACTGGGCTAAAAGTTAGCTTTTAATTATTGACTTTTTTAGATCATATCACCTTTCTACTTTATTACATATTTAAAAAAAAAACAAACAAAATTTAAAAACCAACTTTTAATTTAATTCCGAAAATAAGCCTTAGACTCGCTTGACAAGATTGCTAAGGAAGATTTCCAATTTCATTAAAAAATAATTACATTTACATTATTAAAGCCCCTCGGGTATGGATCATCTGTTACGCTTTTTTGTTTTATCCTTTCTCTCACATATATACATCTCATGTATTGTCACTTCACCAAATCAAAAGTTTGAAAAAACATAAGATTGTGGTTTGAGATTTTGTGGTGATGACTTAGGCCTGGTTTGGGAAGTGATTTTTTTAGTCAAAAAGTTAAAAAGTTACTAAAAATTTAAAAAGTCAACAATCTATATCAAAAAGTCAAAAACTTCATTTTCTCTTTACTTTTTGTATTTTTTTTCGTAAAAAGTCATCTCAAACATACTAGTTTTTTTTACATCATATTTTAACTAGAAAGCCAAAAAGTTACTAAAACAACATGTTCCCAAACGAGGCCTTATTATCTCCCATTATGGGAATTATTGGTCTTGAGCTTGGCCTTGGGCTTGGTGAACTGATTGTTAAAAAAAAAAAATTTATAATAATTTTAATGTAAAATTAAAATAGGGACTATTTTGGGAAGTTGGCTAAAAGTCACTTTTTTTTAGTTTGTAGCAAAAGTCAAAAGTTAGCTTTTTTGTCTTTTTTTTCATTTGGGAAGTTGGTTTTTAGCCAACGGTGAAATTACAATTTTACCCTTATGGGTCAAAATGTGTTACATAGGTGAAGTCGTAAATATTTTAAATAAATGGGGGTAGTTTAGTCATTTTATTATGATTTGACATCATAAACAAACATTAATCAAAAAAATTCAAAAGTCACTTTTTACCAACTTTCCAAATCATTTGTCTAAAAAAATCAAAAACTTAATTAAAAACCAAAAAATTACTTTTTACCATCTTCCCAAAATAAGCCTAGGTCTCAACCAAACTAGGTGACCGCTAGTGTAGCGTCAAAGACCAGCAAGCCATGCTACGAAAAGAAAAATGCTTGGGAGCACTAATTAGTGCTCCCACTAATTAGGTGGCAGTGGGTTCCGCCATTAATAATGTGATGTTTTGGTCTTGGAGTTGTATTTTTTTTTTTTTTTTTTTTTTTCACGAGTTTAAGAATTTTTTTTTTTTTACTTTTTTAATGCATTAGTGCTATTAGTGGTGATGTTTTTAGTGGGATGAATCATTGTTGCTACGAAAATTATGCAACCAAGCTATCTTTGTCAATCAAAGACTCGAATGACAAGTACTGCTAAGTCTTTACAAGAAACTTGGAGGGAAGGCCCCGTGGCTTGTAATTCACTATTATAAATCTAACCATCGAGAAAATAAAGAGCGGACTTGACTCTGAAGTCAATCAACACATTTGGCCTAATATTTTACCCATAAATTATTATTTTGGGGGGAAATTATAAAACACAATTCCAGGATTTGATCTTTATAACAAAATAAATTTTTAATTTTATTGATTTAAATCTTAATCTTTTAATTTATTTTTAATTTAAACCATTTGCTATTTTTGTTAAATTAAATTGACAGAAACATATATTTTATTCATTATATTCAATGTATATGTATGAAAAATGTCTAAAGTATCGTTTTTCATTGAATTGAATGATTAAAATATCATTTTCTGCCATTTCTTTTTAATAAAATTAGGCAATTGGTTTAGATTGAAGATAAATCAAAAGATTAGGATTTAAATTGACCCTATTTAATGGGACTTAAGACTTGATTAGGTTTAGTGATTAGGGTTAAAATTCACAAAATTAAAAATTCAAGGTTTATTTTATTACAAGACTGAAATCTTAGATTTTTTTTTTTTTTTTGATGGTTACGTATAGATTAATACTAAAATTAACTCAAAAAATATATTCATAGATCTTCCCTTTTTGGAACCGTACATAAATAATGTCATATGGGTCTTCCAAAACTAAAAAAAACAATTTTTTTTTTTTACTTTTTTTTTTATTATTTTTAGAAAAACATGTAAAAAAATAGAGTAGTGATACAACCCAAATAAGTTAATAAATTAATAAGTTGACTTTTTTCTTATTTACCAAAATAGACCTAAATGGTTTCTTTTTTCCATTGACTTGGCCTATTACGAGAACTCGGCTAAAAGTCAGCTTTTTAACATTTTGACTTTTTTAAATCATATTACCTCTATAGTTTTTTACACATTTTTTTTTTAAAAAAAAACAAAAAAATTAAAAACCAACTTTTAATTTAGGCCAAATTTGGAAAGAGTAAAAAAGTGCACTTTTTGTCTTTTTGGACTAAAAAATTGAGGTTAAAAATATGGATGTTTGGGTTAATTTTTTGACTTTTTATTGAAAAATGTGTAATGAAAAATTGTAAAAATTGATTTGTAGGAAAAAATTTGAATTGAAAATTATACCGCCATAATTATTGCCTTTTAGTGAATAGTGTTAACTTTTTAATTATGCAACCAAGCCATCTTTTTCAATCAAAGACTTGAATGTCAAGTACTGCTAAGTCTTTACAAGAAACTTGAAGGGAAGGCCCCATGGCTTGTAATTCACTATAACGTAACTTTTGCTTGTATTTTTAATACATTTATTATATTTATTAATTTTAAATTTATTTGACATTATTTTTTTGTCAAATTTCTCATGATATTGCTTTGGCGTTTGTTTTAAACCATGTAATTATTTAACCAATTTTTTATTTTATTTCCTTAGAACAAAAAATCCTTCTCGTTGTTCCATATAAATTTTTTCATTAACTCACCATTTAAGAAAGTTATTTTCACATCTATTTGGTGAATTTCTAAATTATACAAAAATGCAATAACAATTAACATTCTAACGGATGTTATTCTAGTAACTGGTGAGTATGTGTCAAAGTGATTAAGACCTACTTTTTGCCTATATCCTTTGACTACAAATCTTGCCTTGTATTTGTCAATTGATGCTTTTCTTTTCCTCTTGAAAATTCACTTATATCCAAGAGGTTTACAACTTGGTGGCAAATCCACCAATTCTCATGTGTGATTTTGCAAGATAGATTCAACTTCGCTATTTATGGCTTCTTTCCATAAAAGAGCCTCAGAATTGGACATAACTTTTTTAAAAGTTAAAGGCACTTTTCTAACAAAAATGTTAGAAAATTTAGACCAAAAGATTTTGAGGTTCTAGCACAAGTTCTGAGATAATCCAGAACTCATTAACATGGCATTCATTATTTCTTTTAAAGTCATATTTTTCTTTTCAGCAATTTCATTTGTTCAGGTGAGTAAGGATCGGTAGTTTGATGAATTATTCCATATTCTTTACAAAACTCACCAAAAGGTGATTCATATTCACCATCTCTATCACTTCTTAGAATATTAATTTTCCTGCAAAGTTGATTTTCAACTTCATTCTTATATTGAATGAAAGTTTCCAAAACTTCATCATTGGTTCGAATTAAATAAACATAACTACATCTAGTATAGTCATCTATGAAAGTGATAAAATATTTTTTCACACCTCTAGTTTGAATTGATTTAAAATCATAAATGTCACTATGAATTAATTTAAGCGGCTCCATACTTTGTTCAATTGAATGAAAAATTGAATAAAAAGGAGTTTTAGTTAACTTTGACTCAACACAAATTTCACATTTATAATTTGGATCAATTTCAAATTTAGGTAAACATTCCATATTAATTAATTTACGTAAAGATCCATAATTAACATGTCCTAATCTACCATGCCATAAATTAGAAAACTCAAGCAAGTAAGAAGAAGATGTATTTTTATTAATCATAGGAGAGACAATAGTCATTACATTCATGTTGAAAAAGCTATCATTCATGTATCCTTTTCCTAGATACACCCCGTTTTTGGTAAGTACAAATTTGTCACTTTAAAAAACTAGCCTAAACTTATTCTTGCTTAATAGAGATTCGGAAATAAGATTCTTGCAAATGTCCGGTACATGCAGCACATTGTTGAGGGTGAGCTCTTTTCTAAATGTCATCTTCAAAATTTCCTTTCCTTGTCCTTCAACCTTAGAAGTTGAGGAGTTGTCCATGAACAGTTGTTCTCCATTGTTCACTGCTGAATAGGAGGAGAACATCTTTTTGTCGACACATATCTGATGAGTGGCTCCAGTGTCCACCCACCATTCTTTGGGATTTCTGACAAGGTTGACATCAGAGACAATGGCTGAAAGGTTTATGTCATCAACTCCATTAGAGATTCTGTTCATTTCAGTGACATTGGCTTAAGCAGGTTTCTTACTTGACTTTCCTTTACCTTTGCACTTGCTACAACAACCTTTGGCCCGGTGTCCCTCTTTATAGCAATCCCGGTTTCGATCCTTCTTTCATGATTTGCCACTTCGACTGGGCCGATCGGGGGTCGAGCTACCCGGTCAGCTCGCGGGGGTCCAGGAGGCAATGCCCCTTTGCAGGTCCTAAGGCAGCGCCCTAGTGGGGTTGAGGGGCAGTGCTCCCAAAACAAAAATGCAAAATGCATTCGAAGTTGCTTGTCCGCTGGAGCGGCCGTTTATGCGCTCGAGTGGAGAATGTTTGGTCTCTAAAGTTTGACCTGTTTACAAAAACACTGGGTCAGTGTATTTGACACTCGAGCGGGGCATTCCGCGCTCGAGCGGACCATGTTATATTAGTTCATGAATCTGATATTTCATATCACTTTTTCAGTCCTCTCTCTCTCTAAAACTCTCCAGAATTCAAAATCGAGAGTTTCTCTCTCTAGAAGTCATCTTCTCTCTTTGATTTCTCCAAATCCATTGGGATTTAGACCTAAGTTCTTCCCCAAAGTTGGTTATCATCTCGAGGGATTCGTTGTGTGCGGTGAAGATCGAGTTTCGACACCGTTGATTTTGGGGGTTTCATCTCATTTCTTCTTAAAAACTTGAGGTAGGTATTTTCTTAGAGTTATATATATTTTTTGCAAGATCTAGATGATTTACGAAATCATCCTTTGATTAGCTTTGAGAAATTGGTTGTTGATTTCAAGAAGATGAGTGATTTTGAAAGAGGGTTTGATTTCTTTTCCTTTTAAAATAAAAATTGAAGGTTTTGAACCATATTGATTGATAAAAGATGATTTTGGGGAGATTCTTCTAAATATCTTGGAGATGAATGGTTTTATTGAGAAAATCTAGAAATTAGGTCTTCTTTTTGAAAGATGTTGAAAATCCTTGGAAGATGTTGTCATATTTATTTTGTGTACCAAAATAAATGGATGTTTTGAAAATTGTTTATTTCTATATAAATGACGAATTTTGTGAAAAAAATGAGAAATATTGTTTATTTTGAAAATTGTTGTCAAAATGTTGATTTAGTCTTGAATTGACTAAATTGTTGAGATTGCTCGAAATATGGGAATTACGTTATTCTCTTGAATGAATTGGATATAAAAGTATATATATATATATATATATATATATATTCATCTTGTGGAATTGTGTTGAAAGGAGGATTGAGAATTTTGATCACAATGGTATATTGTGTGGAACAATTGAATGTGAGAGTAATGTTACATTGCATTATTAAGCATACATTGGCATTTCAATTCATTGGACTATGTGAAGCTTTGGAAATATTCATTGAGAAAAGAATGTTGGGAAATAGGTTTTCATGAAATGGTTTTGAGGTAAATACGGTGGTAAGTCTTGATAGGTGGTGTAGATGAAATTGTTTAAGTTAGCCTGAGTGTCCTTGGTGAAAGACCAGAAAGTTGCGCGGATAGGTGTCAAGCCTTCCGGTTAATACCGGTAAAATTGACAATTGGTAGTACTCGAATAGTCTACTTGCAGACACCGACCTAGGGATTACCATAGTTGTATTTACCACCCCCTTTTAATTAAATTGATAAATTTTGAACAGTTGAAGTTGTATAACATCATTGAGCATGATGATTTTCAAAAGATGAAGATGTGTTTTATTTTCAAAAAGGCATGGCATGGCATGTGCATTCATCTCTTGAGACTTATATAAAATGTATATACTTTGTTAAGGATTTCCTACTGGGCTTTATGCTCACCCTACCAGATTTTTGTGCAGGAAAAGACGTGGTGAATCCGCCTAATTGAGGGCGTGGAAATGTGTGTGTTGAGAGCACTAAAGTTCTCATTTGCTGTGATCCTATTTGTAAGCCAAGGGCTATGTATGTGTGGGTTTGAATGACCATTTTGTGTACCGGGCTTAAGCTTTGGAAGATTGTAAACCCTTGGGGGTGCTTATTTGGTTATTTACTTACTGTTGAATCAATGTAATATCGCATGAGGAACTATTATTATTATATAATGCAAGTATGAAAAGTTATATTTGGTTTTCCTTTAAGAGAGTCATGATTGTTGCATTATCACATGGGCTAAAAATTTGGGGCGTTACAACTTTGTATCAGAACTACCAAGTTTGAATACTTGGAACTCGTGGAAAGTGGTTGTTTAACCACAATGGGTTCATCAAGCATGCTTAGGAAGTGTTATGCATTTTGCGACTATGTGATAACATGCTTATGTGACTAAATGGGTATGGGATTGGACTTTTGGGTTGTTGTTTGCACTTGTTAAATTCCTTGAGGTCTCATTAGAAGGGTACTTGATCAATACTCGTTCTACTAAGAATTCTTGGTTTTTCGTGGGACAAATTTCATCATGAAAGAATGATCCGTATGTGTTTACATGACTAAGTGCTTATGTGTAGTGAAATTGAATTGTGTATATGAAAGAGAAATATATGGAATTGTTGTAGCCGAACGTGTGAGTCAAGTTACGAGCACATATGAGTTAATGTGCTAAATTATTTCTCTTGTGTCCTTTATTAGGATCTCATGAAGGGGTCAAGTCCGTGGTGGTAGAGGTAGGAGGCATGGTAGGGCTCGTCGAGGTGTGCATGAGGTACCGGTCCATAGGGTTCCGGTGCAAGAAGAAGGGTTCGGCCAAGCTAATATGGCCGAGCAAGCAAGCCAAGCAGGTGGGACAAGCGGGTCAAACCGCAATGGGGGCACTAACCCGAGAAATGGCGGGGGCTTTGAAGGAGTCTACGAACTTGTTGAGGGCAGAGAATCAAGCCCGAAAGAACACCGTGGAGTCAACGACGAGTTTCCTTACTAGAGAGTTTTTACGGGCCAAACCAGATGAATTCCATGGTGGCCCCGAGCCCAAGAAAGCGGATGAGTGGCTCGAACAAACTGTGAAGACGTTCGAGATGCTTCATATAGATGATAGTGAGTTGGGGGTGAGTCTAGCGAGTTACTACCTTAAAGGGGATACGGGTCAATGGTGGAAGTATGCCCAGGGTAGGGTGGAGCCATCAGGGGAAGCCTTTGTGGTTGCTTTCCAAGATAAGTATTTACCTCCCGCTACTAGGGAGAGATTGAGGCAAGAGTTCAAAGACCTCAAACAACTCGACATGACCGTGGCCGAGTTCGAGGCAGTTTTCTTTAGTTTATCTAGGTTTGCACCAGAGTTGGTGGCAACAAAAGAGCGTTGTTGCATTGAATTCGAGAAAAAGTTAAAAACAAAAATTTTCTTTAAGACTGTTGGGAACATGATTCGAACTATGACCGTCTTGTAGAGTCGGCAGCATACGGTGAGATTTCCGCACAAGCCAAGGAGGAAAGGCTTCGGAGTTCGAGGCCTAGGGGCCAAGAGTCTCAAGCAGACTATAGGCAGAATAAGAAGAGTAGGGGTACTTTTTCATTCCAGCCACAACCATAGCAGCCAAAATCCACTTTTCCTTTGCCTAGTACGGTTCCGAGAAAAAGTACATCTAGTGGCTTCACGTGTTTCAAGTGTGGCCAGTTAGGCCACAAAGACTTTTCGTGCCCATAGAAGGGTGGAGGACAGTTGATGTTGCCACCACCACCTCCTAACCGCTCTCAGAGTCAATCTCAGTCTCAGAATGGAGGCCAAGGATTTAATTGTTATCAGTGTGGTCAGCCGGGGCATATGAAGAGAACTTGCCCCCAGTTGGGAGGTGCATCTGGCGTGTTAGGGTCGAAGTAGACTCAGAGCCACTAGCAGGCTCATTCAGCTCAGGTTTCACGAGCTAATCAGGAAGCCACTTCGGCTCAGTCGGTACAACAGGCCTATGCTTCGAGAGGGGGGGAAGTTAATTAGGGGCCACAGGGGCGCGTGTATGCTGTTACCGTGCCAGAGCAGTTGCCAGAATCGTCAGTTGTGTGAGGTAATTTTGTTGTGTGTAATTCTTTGGCTAATTTATTAATAGACACGGGTGCGTCTCATTCATTTATATCAACTGCATTTGCTTCTGCATTGAGGTTAGAGGTAGCACAGTTAGTGCCTCCACTCAGAGTAGAGTCACCTGTTGGGGGTACAGTTGATTTAGACCGGGGTTGTCGTGATTGTGAAATAGAAGTTGCCGGGCATCGACTTCTATTTACTTTTGTGTTGCTAGATATGTCGAGTTTTGATGTCATTTTAGGCATGGACTGGTTGTGTTCTTATCAAGCTGTGATTGATTGTTACCGTCAGAGAGTTACAGTCTGCACTTCGGGTGGTGATCGTTTCTATTTTTTGGGGAACCGAGTTGATAGAGCATTGTCGTCAGTTGTTGACCCTCGTAGTAGGAGCAAGCTTAGTGACCTTCTTGCAACTCTCTTGGATAGTGAGAGTGACAGGGCTCGTGTTGAGTTACCAAGGGTAGTTTGTGAATACCCGGATGCCTTTCCAGAAGATCTTACTAGTTTACCGCCTCACCGGGAGATCGAGTTCTCCATTGAATTAGTGCCTGGCACGGCACCGATTTCCATGTCACCGTATAGATTTGCACCCGCCAAATTGCATGAGTTGAAGATTCAACTCCCAGAACTTTTAGACAAGGGCTTCATTCGCCTTAGTATATCACCTTGGGAAGCGTCGACTCTCTTTGTGAAGAAGAATGATGGGTCATTACGGTTGTGTATTGATTATCGCAAGTTGAATAGAGTTACAGTTAAGAACAAGTATCATCTACCTAGAATAAATGATTTGTTTGTCCAACTTAGAGGGTCTTGTTGCTTCTCAAAAATATATTTGAGGTCGAGGTACCATCAGTTGAGAGTCCAGGAGGAGAACATTCAAAAAACGGACTTTTGTACGCATTATGGCCACTATGAATTCCTTGTAATGCCTTTTGGGTTAACCAATGCGCCTGCTTCCTTTATGGATTTGATGAACAGAATTTTTTGAGAATACTTGGACCGTTTTGTGGTCGTCTTTTTGGATGACATCTTAATTTATTCAAGCTCCGAGGAGGACCATGAGGCTCACTTACGGGCAGTGCTTGAATTTCTTGAGAAATACCGTTTATATGCCAAGTTTGAGAAATGCGAGTTTTGGTTAACATAGATAAAATTTGGGGCACGTAGTGTCAAGAGAGGGAGTAACAGTAGACTCCTCAAAGATAGATGCCGTACAAGATTGGGAACAACCCAAGAATGTTTTTGAGATCCGGAGTTTTTTGGGGTTAGCGGGGTATTATCGATGTTTTGTTAGGGACTTCTCTCGACTAGCTGCACCTTTGACTAGGTTGACTAGAAAGGGTATCAAATTTGTGTGGAGTGAGGCTTGTGAAAAGTCATTCCAAGAACTTAAGACTAGATTGACCACCGCACCAGTCTTGATAATTTCGGAAAGGGGTTTGAATTACACTGTCTATTGTGATGCATCCAGGGATGGACTTGGTTGTGTCTTGATGCAAGAGGGAAAAGTTGTGGCCTACGGTTCACGACAATTGAAAACTCATGAGAAAAATTACCCCACCCATGATCTGGAACTAGCAATGGTAATTTTTGCTTTGAAAATTTGGAGGCATTACTTGTACGGTGAGAAGTTTGAAGTCTTCTTCGATCATAAAAGTCTAAAGTATTTGTTTTCTCAAAAAGACTTGAATTTACCACAACGGAGGTGGATGAAATTTATAGAGGATTATGACTTTGAGTTACACTATCATCCAAGGAACGCCAATGTGGTGGCCGATGCTTTGAGTCAAAAATCCGTGAGTAGTTTGGCAAGTGTGGCCATTCGGGAATGAGATATGCTAGATGTTATTGGCAAGTTTGATTTGCACTTGGGTAAGTCCGGAGAGAGTGCTACCTTGTTTACTTTGAATGCTCAACCTACCTTGGTTAGTAAGGTCATAGAGACATAACGAGGAGACCGTGATGTAGAATCAATCCGTGTTAAGATTTCCAATGGGAAGGAAGAGAAAGGTTTGAACGTTCACTCGAATTTGAGTATACGTTACCTAGACCGTTTGTTTGTACTAGAATCTTGTAGAGAGGAAGTACTTTGGGAGTTCCATCACTCAGGCCTTACGGTACACCTGGGAGGCACTAAAATGTATCATGATCTTAATCGTCAGTTTTGGTGGAGGGGTATGAAACGGGATTGCTTTATTTGTATCGAAATGCCTTACTTGTCAACAAGTGAAGGCCGAACACCAAAGACCAGCGGGTTTGTTACAACCCTTACCAATAGCTGAGTGGAAATGGGAGCGTGTTACCATGGATTTTGTAGTTGGGCTTCCTAGAACACAACAAGGCAATGACGCCATTTAGGTGATTGTTGATAGGTTGACTAAGTCTACCCATTTCATTGAGATGTGCACCAACGACTCAGTTGTACGCTTGGCAGAGTTGTACATTAGAGAGATAGTTCGACTTCATGGAGTCCCTGTGACTATTGTATCGGATAGGGATCCTTGTTTTACTGCTTGGTTATGGTAAAGCCTTCAAAAGGCGTTAGGAACTAAGTTGACTCTTAGCACCGCTTATCATCCTCAAATTGATGGACAGTCGGAATGTACCATTCAGATTTTGGAGGACATGTTTAGAGCTTGTGTCCTTGATTTTAAGGGGCCTTGGGAAAGACACTTACCATTGATTGAGTTTGCTTACAACAATAGTTACCAAGCTAGTATTGGGATGGCACCATTTGAGGCCTTATATGGCCGACCTTGTAGATCATCGATTTGTTGGGCCGAAGTGGGTGATACATCATTACTGGGTCCGGAAATTGTTAGAGAGACAACCGAGAAAGTTGTTCTCATTCGGAAGAGGTTAGCTACGACCTAAAGCTGACAAAAGAGTTATGCTGATAAGAGGAGACGACCTTTTATCTTTTGAAGATGGTGACCATGTGTTTCTAAAAATCTCACCAAGGCAGGGTTTGATAAGATTTGGTAATAGTGGTAAATTATCTCCAAGATTCATTGTGTCTTTTAAGATCTTAGAGCGAATTAGGGAAGTGACATACCGATTAGCTTTACCGCCACAACTTTCGGGAATTCACAACGTATTTCATGTATCCATGCTTAGGAAGTATGAACCCGATCCTTCTCATGTTCTTGATTGGGTTGACTTGGAGGTAGATGAGGATGCCTCTTACGAAGAACGACCGGTTCAAATATTAGATACATGGGAGCAAGTGCTACGGGGCAAAACTATACCATTGGTAAAGGTGTCATGGAGACACCATGGGGTTGAAGAAGCGACGTGGAAACGGGAGGCGGATGTTCGCTCCAAATATCCAGATTTATTTGAAAATGCTTAAGTTGCTTTTCTTTGTAATATTCCCTAGTGTTGAGGGAAAACATATTTAAAGTTGTTAACTACATGTTGATATGTGCGTTGTTGTTTTGAGCATAAGGTTGTTTAGAGTTGCCATTACTTTTTGGGAAATTTCGGCCTTATTTGGTTTGTTTTTCAGAAAAATTTTTGGAAAAAATTCTCTACAAACAAATTTTTAAGAGTAATCAAACCAAACAAATTTTTTCAAAAAAAATCTCAAAATTTTATTTGGTTATCTACTTTCCAAAATCACTCTCTCTCTCTCATACACATCAAATTAATCACTTTTTTTAAAACTCTCTCCCCAAAACAATTTTTCAAAACCATTCATGAAAAAAGGCAAACCAAACAAGTTTTCGTACTTTTTATCTCAAAAACTATTCTACAAACACAAACCAAACACACCCTTCATATTTATGCATATTTGGGAGGTTATTGTTAATGAGATAACCATGGTGGAAATGGTGGAATTTGGTTGAGAGTTAGTATTGTGATTTGAAAATGAAATAGCGTGGTGTAGACGTCCCCGAACGCCCCGGGGAGAAATGAGTCCCCCCGTTTCGTTCGATATTGGGCTCACTACAGTTCAGGACTCTAAAATTGTCATGGTTCTAAGTCTGAACCAAAGAGTCCAAATCCGGCAAATCGTTTTGAGAAAACAGATTTTGAAAGAAGTGCCAAACATGGACTGCTTTGCCAGATACAGAATCGCCACCTAAATATTTTATTTTGGGGAAATTTAGGAAACCCTGACTCGTTTGCCTAAGGCCACGTGTCCGTCATCACCAAAGTTGCCTCGGCTCGGGAACTTGGGTACGATTGGGGAAGGTCACTTCATGAGCACCTCCGCTCGCCCGATCAAAGATCGGCCTCTACTAACCATGATATCTATTTTTGAAAACATTATGTGTTCTTATTCCGGTTATTAGCCTAGATTACTATGTGATGCGCACAGCATACAAGTATAGACTGGATCGCCTGAATTGGAACAAAACATTTCATGTTTGTTTGTTTTGAAAATGGTTTGATGGTGCTACCCGCAAGTAGGCTAAGACGTGGATTTGCCACCCTCGGGTGGGCTTAGAAAACATGATTTTGCCACTATCTAGTGGGATTTAAAACACACATTTGATGAATTGTTCCAATTCAAATAACCCAACCTTCACCCACAGGCATTCAGGCAGTTATATCACATAAGCATATAGCCTCATGGTAAGCATGCTATTCATGGCAGTCACTCACACGCATGCAAGAATGCTAAAGCATAAAACTCACCGAGTACTCCAAGCCAAAACAGAAGCTAATTAGAAATCCATGCATGATCCTAAATATGCTGAAATGCCTAATGCAACACATGCAAGAATGCAACTATAGCAGGCTTGGCTATTCTAAACATGGCATATGAGGTGCAACAGCTAACAAGTATTCAATCTTGGAATTGAAATACAAATGCAGTTAGTATGATGCGCCGAGCCCGGTGCATGCAAAACAGATGAATGAATGCAACATACTATCATACTGTATGCTAATTGAAACATGCCCTAATCTAACCATCATAAGCTGGTAAATAAAAGGGAGAAAGACGTAGGGTTGGAAGACATGCATCACACACACGCATACTTATTACAATTATGCCCTCGCACAGAGGGTCCGAATAAATAATATACAGTCCCGAATAAATATTACAGTCCAAATAATTACAAAATCCTAATTAATTAACAAATTAAACTAGGTAAGCTGTAAACTAGTATGCAAGCTAGGGACTGCCATGACGCTGCTTCGGATGATGAATGATGCATGTCCGGGTTGCTTTGGCGCAGAAATCCATTGCGATGCCCCGGTTTGCCTCTCTTTGCAATTGTTCTTGGAATGCGTGCCAAGCTCCAGAAGGCTGCTGATTCTTGATTTGCTGCAACAGAGAGCAAGAAAGGGGCATGGCAATGTATTTTTACATATGTATGCATACTTCGATCCTCGTGCCACCAATCACGCATCTCGATGCATGATGGCCGAGGAGTCGAATTGCACAACTCAATATGGAATGAATGCACATGAAAACACAACAAAACCTAGACTCCATCATGGATAATCCGGAGTGTCGGCGACTGGGAATTGAGACATGTTCCGTCACTCGGAGTACGAAACGTACCTCGTTTCCCGTGCTCGGGCTAACTCCTATCCCAAGCACAATGCAACATGCATGACATGCATGAATGCAACTAATATACAACCTAGCATGCACAATGCTATGAGATGGCATACACAAAGCACGATGTAACAAGGCATACGCAATGCTCCAATATACAACTTAGCATATGCAATGCTATGAAATGAAATGGCATACACAATGCAAAATGGACTTACACCAACATGAGTGGACCTCAGCCACACTCACATAAGAGGCCATTAGATGAAAATGAGATACTCGAAATACGTGCGTGCTTGCACGCAAACCGAGGACCGAACCTAAGGCACGAATGCCACTCTACCAAAGCATGGCAAGGCATGGAACATGGTATGTAAACATGCAAATTTCAGCGCTAAGATATGACATAAAACAGCCCCGAAACATGGCAATATGGCACCCGATGCACGGAATGAGACCCGAAATGCAAAACTAGGCACCCGCAATGGCCTATAGCTATATAAAACATGTACTATTTGAACATGAAGTATGAATACAGATTCAAGGAAGCCCAAAAACAAGCATATTTACAGTTTTAGGTGAGGCCAAACAATGAACACAAATGGGGCTAAGCTAGCATGCAAAAAAAGGCCCCGAAAGAGAGGTAATGAAGCAAGTCACAGCTTCTGGCCCCAAATGTCCAAGAGCCCTTCAAAAAAGTTGAAGAGGGGCTCAAAATGAAGCACTTTACAGTTTACAACCGAGCCCAAAACAGTGCATAAGCAAGCCTAAAATATTATGCAAAATAAGGCCTAAAAAAAGGCTTAAACACAAAGAGCAAGAAGGGGACCTCAAACAGCAAAAGACCCTTGATCAAACATGAAGAGGGGGTCAAAATAAGGTCATTTTCAGTTCGGACCAGAGTCCAAAAATATAAGCATAAGAGGCTAACAAAACATGCAAAAATGAGGCCAAAATAGGGATATAAAGGCAAGTGGCAAATGGAGGCCTCAAACAGTAATGCGCCCTTCAACAATGTTGAAGAAGGGCTCAAAATAAGCCACTTTACAGTTTATGAAAGAGCTCAAAACAGTTTATACATAGGCCTAAAATACTATGCAAGGAAATGGCATAAAAGAAAGGTAAAGAAGCAAGTGCCACAAGGAAGCTTCAAACAGTGAGAGGCCCTTAAACAAACATGAAATAGAGCTAAAAAAATGCTATTTTCATTTAGGGTCGGAGCTCAAAAAAGTAAGCACAAGGAGCTAGAATATGAACCAAGAAAAGGGTCAAAAAGGGGAGAAGAAGACTTACCCTTGAAGACTAGTCTTTGACAGCCTTTTGGACTAAGATGCAGCACTCCTAGGCTCTGAAGAAAAACCTCAAGCTGATGGAATGGAGGATGGAAGGGTGGGGCTATGGGTTGGTGAAGAGATGAGTGTAGGACTTGAGAGGTTTGAAGCTTGGAAGTGTAGAGGGAGAGAGATACAAGGCAAGAGGCTTGGGGGAAATTTTTGTAACCCTCAGAACAGAGCTGGAGTTGCTGTTATATAGACAAAGAAGAGTGGAAAAGAGGGGGAAAATGGGGGGAAAACAATTCAAGTTTCCCCCCAAAATGCAGCCCCCCCCGGATACAAAATCTGGGGGGAAACAGAATGTATATTTGAGATGTACCTGCAGCAAGGAGTAAGGCCAGCTGGTTATTGAGGTTGTAGGTGGCCGGCCGGCTTTCCCCATGGTCGGCCGGCCAAGGGTCAAAAGGGTCAATGAGAATTAATGGCCGGCCATACCAAAAAAGGAGCCTCTCATGTGTGCACAACACAACCATGCAGTCAAAAATTGGAGAAAGTGAACCAGGAGAGAGAACAACCTACTTTTAGGAGGGGTTCAAAAGAGTCAAATGCAATTACTGGATGGCCACCAAATATTGGTGGCCTCCCAGATGTGTATATCACAAATATGGGGTTTAGGGTGCAAGAAAATGGCCCAAGGGTGGTCAACATTGGCTTTGAAGTGAGAAACATCGGGCGACGAAGGGCGATGAAGGGATAAAGTTGGCTGACAGAACAATTACTGGCCTCCCATCCTTCTATGACCTTCCTAGCAATGAAACAGAGGTCCCTGCCAAAAACGAACCAAAATCGATGCAAAATGAAGGTTCGAGGGCCGAAACGCGTAGCCCGAGGCCCCGAAAACTGACTGTTAGGCACCGGGAGTGGTGTTCGACCACGAAGTCGGTTTCTCAGACCACAGTGTCCCTCAAAAGGGAGCAAATAAGATGTATGCCAAAAACGGGGGCAAACGGAGGTGGTTAAGCGGTCCCGAACCGAGGCACACGGCCAATGGCTTCGAAAAATCGGAAACTGGACTCCAAACGAGCAAAATGGCCTACGACCACGAAACGTAGCCTACGGCCACTGAGAGATGATCTACGAGACCTCTCCCTCCCTTCGGGAAGAGAAAACAGAGAAAACAGAGCCTGGTTCGCAAACCGAGGCAAAGCATGAAAGAGTCCAAAAGTCCGGAGGCAAGGCTCGCAGCCGAGACTCTGAAACCTCAGAACGAGCACAATATGCAACATCACCAAGCGCTCAATCGGTGACGTCTGAGTCTTAAGGTCGGTCAAAAATGGGGTGTCTACACGTGGCTTTGATCGCTAGAAACCCTTTTGTTTGGGTAGTTTGATTTGAAATTTCGATGACGAAATTCTTTAAGGGGGGAAGGTTGTAGTGATCCCGGTTTCGATCCTTCTTTCATGATTTGCCACTTTGACTGGGCCAGTCGAGGGTCAAGCTGCTTGGTCAACTCACGGAGGTCCAGGGGGCAGCGCCCCTTGGCGGGTCCTAGGGCAGCACCTTGGCGGGGTTGAGGGGCAACGCCCCCAAAACAAAAATGCAAAATGCATTCGAAGTTGCTTGTCCGCTCGAGCGTCCATTTAAGCGCTCAAGCGGAGAATGTTTGGTTTCAGAAGTTTGACCTGTCTGCAAAAGTACTGGGTTAGTGTATTTGAAGCTCGAGCGGACCATGTTATATCAGTTCGTGAATATGATATTTCATATCACTTTTTCAGTCCTCTCTCTCTAAAACTCTCCAGAATTCAAAATCAGGAGCTTCTCTCTCTAGAAGTCATCTTTTCTCTTTGATTTCTCCAAATTCATTGGGATTCAGACCTAAGTTCTTCACCAAAGTTGGTTATCATCTCGTGGGCTTTGTTGTGTGCGGTGAAGATCGAGTTTCGACACTATTGATTTTGGGGGTTTCATCTCATTTCTTCTTCAAAACTTGAGGTAGGGATTTTCTTAGAGTTATATATATGTTTTTGCAAGATCTAGATAATTTACGAAATCATCCTTTGATTAGCTTTGAGAAATTGGTTGTTGATTTCAAGAGGATGAGTGAGTTTGAAAGAGGGTTTAATTTCTTTTCCTTTTAAAATAAAAATTGAAAGTTTTGAACCATATTGATTGAAAAGAGATGATTTTGGAGAGATTCTTCTAAATATCTTGGAGATGAATGGTTTTGGTGAGAAAACTTAGAAATGGGTCTTCTCTTTGAAAGATGTTGAAAATCCTTGGAAGATGTTGTCATATTTATTTTGTGTACCAAAATCAATGGATATTCTGAAAATTGTTTATTTATGTATAAATGACGAATTTTGTGAAAAAAATGAGAAATGTTATTTATTTTGAAAATTGTTGTCAAAATATTGATTTAGTCTTGAATTGACTAAATTGTTGAGATTGCTCGAAATGTGGGAATTACGTTATTCTCTTGAATGAATTAGATATAAAAGTATATATATATATATTCATCTTGTGGAATTGTGTTGAAAGGAGGATTGGGAATTTTGATCACAATGGTATATTGTGTGGAACAATTAAATGTGGAAGTAATGTTGCATTGCATTATTAAGCATACATTGACATTTCAATTCATTGGACTATGTTAAGCTTTGGAAATATTCATTGAGAAAAGAATGTTGGGAAACAGGTTTTCATGAAATGGTTTTGGGGTAAATACGGTGGTAAGTCTTGATAGGTGGTGTAGATGAAATTGTTTAAGTTGGCTTGAGTGTCCTTAGTGAAAGACCAGAAAGTTGCGCGGATAGGTGTCGAGCCTTCCGGTTAATACCTGTAAAAATGACAATTGGTAGTACTTGAATAGTCTACTTGCAGACACCGACCTAGGGATTACCATAGTTGTATTTACCACCCCCTTTTAATTAAATTGATAAATTTTGAACAGTTAAAGTTGAATAACATCATTGAGCATGATGGTTTTCAAAAAATGAAGATGTGTTTTATTTTCAAAAAGGCATGGCATGGCATGTGCATTTATCTCTTGAGACTTATATAAAATGTATATACTTTGTTAAGGATTTCTTACTAGGCTTTATGCTCACCTTACCGGATTTTTGTGCAGGAAAAGACGTGGCGAATCTGCCTAATTGAGGGCGTGGAAATGTGTATGTTGAGAGCACTAAAGTTCTCATTTGCTGTGATCCTATTTGTAAGCCAAGGGCTATGTATGTGTGGGTTTGAACAACCATTTTGTATATCGGGCTTAAGTGTTGGAAGATTGTAAACCCTTGGGGGTGCTTATTTGGTTATTTACTTACTGTTGAATCAATGTAATATCGCATGAGGAACTATTATTATTATGTAATGCAAGTATTGGAAGTTATATTTGGTTTTCCTTTAAGAGAGCCATGATTGTTGCATTATCATTTGGACTAAAAATTTGGGGCATTACACTCTTTGTCACGGATGTAGCATTTGCCATTAAACTTGAATTTCTCGGTGTCCCATCTTTTAGAGCCTTGTGAGGAACTTTCTCCGGAGAATTTCCGTTGCATTGCTTTGTGTGCATGTTCCACCATATATGCCTTAAACTCCATAGGATGCTTTCCAACCCTTTTTTTCCAAACTTCGGTTGTCTTCCTCAATTCTCAGTCTCACAATTAACTCTTCCAAAGTCATTTCTTTGCGCTTGTGCTTGAGATAGTTCTTGAATTCCTTCCATCCTTGTGGTAATTTTTCAATTAGGGCAGTGACTTGGAAGGACTCGCTTGGTGACATGCCTTCTTCATGGATATCATGTAGAATGAGTTGGAGATCTTGAACTTAGTTGATCACAGTTTTTGAATCAACCATTATAAAATCCAAAAATTTGCTCACCACGAATTTCTTCTATCCAACATCTTCTGGTGCGGACAGGAATTCAAATTTCGAATATTTCGCAAAAAAATTGAATTAATTCCTTTAGAATTTTAAATTTTCCCGCAAGTATTTGAAAAATTCAAATGAATGTTAGGACCCAACCCACCCACACCCAGCTCGGCTGGTCGGACGACGGCGCGCATGTGGTGGTTTTGGGCCAAAGCCCATTTTGTTCATAACTCCCTTCCTTACAAAACTTGGGGTGCCCCTTGGGGCCCAACCCAAGTATGTCCACCTAGAGTTTATATACTCACACAAGCTCTCTTAAAGTTTCAATGTAGGATAACCAATATAAGAAAACCCACATTTGACTCTTCAACTTCCTATTTCACGAACTTGAAAACGACGTCAACTTCCCATTCACTCATAAATGGTTTTGACAAACCGTCTTCACTGTGTGACTTGCCATGCGGTAAGGAACACGTCACCTCTGGACCCACCTCAAAACACATGTGGGTCTCACTTAAATTTGGGCTCAAAGTTGGCCTAAAATAAGCTTATAAAACTAAAATTTCCAACAGACCTTTGCCTCAATTGTCCAAATCTTTAAGTGCGAGTTCTTGCTTACAACCAGATAAGTGGCCTACTCCCTTCTATACTACACTTGTGTCAAGAGCTTACACAATTAGTTCTATATAATAATAGCTTAAATGGAAGTATCGCAAAAGGAATCAGGAGTCTTCCTAAGCATAAGAAGTTTTATATTGGAAATAACAAGATTGCTAGAACCATCTCACTTTCTCTGGGCAACATTTCAAGTTTGGTGCAACTGTATTTAGGGGATGGCCATATTCATGGAAACATTCCTCGTGATTTGGGTCGCCTTTCAAAACTAATTGAATTTAATATTGAAGTGAATTACCTCACTGGGGCAATACCTTAAGAAATATTTAATATCTCCTCCCTACAATATATTTGCCTTGATTTTAATGATCTCTCTAGAAACCTCCCGAAAACTGCTGGACTTCGGCTTCCAAATCTTATGTTGCTTCAGCTGCAAAACAACCAACTTGGTGGAAACATTCCTGCATATTTGTCTAATTCTTCTAGGCTAACAAGGTTGAATCTAGAAGACAACTTATTTACTGGACCGATTCTGACAAATTTTGGAAATTTGCAGCTACTCTAGGAGATCAATGTTGGAAAAAATCAACTAACAAGAGATCTTGGAAGTCTGGAACTTCATTTTCTTACTTCTTTGACAAATTGTAGAAGCTTGGAAAATTTGGTTGTTGAAAACAACCAATTCAATGGCATCTTACCAAATGCTATTGGAAATCGCACAAGTCCCCTTCTACTTTTTGCCACACCTAATTGCCAAATAATGGGCCACATTCCTAAGGGAATCGGTTATTTTGAAAAATTGAATACACTTTTTCTGGCCAACAATGGTTTGACAGGAACCATCCTATCAACAATCGGGAAATTACAGAGCCTACAAAGATTACTTCTTGATGGAAACAAGATGGAGGGAATCATTCCAAATGAGCTTTGTCTTTTGAAAAAGTTAGGCGAGTTGTCACTCCAAAACAATGGCCTCTCTGGACCAATCCCACCTTGCATAGCAAATATTAGTCGTCTACAGAAGGTGCTACTAGGTTCTAATGCCCTCAACTCATCAATACCCGTAAACTTTTAGAGCCTTGAAAATCTAATAGTCTTGAATTTATCTTCTAACAATTTTGGAGGAAGCTTAACACTGAATATAGGAAAGTTGGAAGTCATAGAAAACATGGATTTATCTTGGAACAAAATCTCGGGAAACATATTGCCATTCATTGGGTCCTTTCAGCGCCTTAGCTCTCTAAACCTGTCAAGAAACCCATTTGAAGGTACCATTCCACAATCTTTTGGTGATTTGATAGCATTGGAATCTATAGATCTCTCTTACAATAATATATCTGGTAGCATACCCAAATCTCTTGAGAAACTTAGGTATCTCAGTTATTTGAACTTGTCATTCAATAAGTTGTCGGAAGAGATTCCAAGTGAAGGATCTTTTGTAAATTTCACTACAAAATCTTTCTTTCATAATGAAGCACTTTGTGGAAGCCCATATTTACAATTCCCACCGTGCAACCATGGTACCAAAAAATCGAATATGAAAAAAATTGTGCTCACATGTGTCGTAGCAGCCACTGTTTTGGTGGCAGTTATTGGATTCTTGTATATGCTGAGTAAATATCAACAAAGTAAAGTGCAGGCTCCTGATTCTGTTGAATTATTATCGACCGTGGAGCATAGATTGATTTCATATCAGGAGCTTTGTGTTGCTACAAGTAATTTTAGCGAAGCAAATTTGCTTGGAGTAGGAAGTTTTGGTTTTGTTTACAAAGGAATGCTTTCGGATGGGACAGATGTAGCAGTAAAAATTCTAAATTTGCAAGTTGACAGAGCTTTCAGAAGTTTTGATGCAGAATGTCAAGTGTTGCGAACAGTCCGTCATAGAAATCTTGTTAAAGTCATAAGTTCATGCTTTAACCCTGGGGTAAGAGCATTGGTTTTAAAGACATAAGTTCATGCTCACAACTACTGCTTGAATTTCTTTCAAAGAATAAGCATCATGCTTGATGTAGCACTAGCTTTGAAATATCTCCATCATGGTCAGTCCGAGCCTATTGTTCACTGTGATTTGAAGCTGAAGGGGCTAAATATGAAACGGGTCGGATCCAAGCCTTAGGTCGGCCTAATCCACTAAAGCCCAAATCCAAGTGGGTCAGATGAACATATGGGCAAGCCAATTAAGCCCAACTCGCAGTGGAAAGGCTAGTCCAGCCGCGATGCTGGGCTGGGCCGAGCTGCAAGACTTAATCTATGGGCCGAGCTGATGAGTCGAACCCATCGTCAGAACTAAAGTGGACCGAGCCCATACAAAGATATCCAAATAGACCAGCCCATCTCTATAAACAATCTTGTAAAAGGCCGAGCCGAGGCACAATGATACCGAGCTGAGGAAACCTCTTAGAGAAACGTGGAAGGTATGAATACATGCACATGAAGGATGCCACCTCAGCTGGTTCCCTCCCCCTAGAATCACAGAATTGGTTGATCAAGGGAATGTGGTCTGTTATCAGCATGATTACAACAAGTATATGCATCCATTATCAACAACTTGATGGTCCCCTACCTTGAGCAATGTTAAAGTAAGCCTAGAAGCACCAAAGCTTCATGAAACCATCTTGGGCAACAAGCAAAGTTTTCTATATAAGCCCCACTCTCTTCACATTGAAGGTATCTGGTCTAATCTGATCTTAACTTGAGCACAACCAAATTTACTCTTTTCATTTCCTCTCTCTACACCTAGAGAGAGAGTCCTTCATCTTCTCTGATCACTCATTCCCACGCCGAAAGGGTTTTCCAGCCAACCCCGACCAGGTAGCCTTGACGGTGTTCTGTGTTGCAGGTCCTCGGTTCCTGGACAATCCATTCAGTTGTGGAGCTCTGATCCACTTTCATCTAGTGCGGTATCCGGTACGCACAATTGGTGCGGTGAGCGTGGACTCTTCATCTCTGAGTTTTGCATTTGATTTTGAAAATGGAAATTGAGGATATTCCACCATCGGCATCGACTACACCGACGGAGAAGATGAAGGATAAGCGTCTGGCGCTGCCCACAGTTCTGGAGGAATAGACCGGAAACAACAATCCGACTCCAAAATCTGTTGAGCATCGGCAACTCTTTGCTGGTGGTTCTTCTCATCATTTTCTGTTAGAAAGAGATTACAGAGATCGTATCATTGATTCCATGGGAATGGAGATACAAGAATTGAAAGCACAACTCAAGAAGACAATGGGCAACCTAATGGAGAAAAAGACCAGCATAGAATCCTCTCATCTGCGCCGGAGAAGTCCATCCCTAGAACCACTAGGAAAGAAGGTCCCAAGGAATGAGTCTGGGGAGCGAAGTTAGCCAATTCCGGTGCAAAGTGAAGTAACGGGCAACCACACCCGTAGTTTACACCGGAGGAGGGCTAAGAGGCAGAGAACGGCCAGCCAGAAAACAGAGTATCCACCTCAGGATCTCCGCACCTGGTTGGTCGAGGACAAAGAAAATGAACAACAATAGGAACGGGAAGTTTAACATCTTGATCTCACTGTTCATCAGAGGGAGCACCGAGCACTTAATCGGCTCATCTCATCTCCATTTTCTTTTGTATCTAGCAGTTTCAGACCATGTTGTAAGCACAATACTAATTCACGAAGTGGAAAAGAAACAGAGGCCGGTGTATACAACAAGACTCTCCTAGATGCCGAGATACGGTACCTACCATTGGAAAAGCTGCCTTACGCTCTGCTCATTGCCTTAAGAAAACTACAATATTACTTTCAGGGTCACACTATCAATGTCCTCACTGAATTCCCCCTCAAGTCTGTCTTCGGCCGAGCTGACGTCTCAGGCCGAACAGCGAAATGGGTGGTTGAGTTTAGTGAGTTTGACATTCGATATTAGCCCATAACAACAATCAAGGCCGAGGTCTTGGTGGATTTTGTCGCCGAATTCACACCCACCCAGAGAACCGAACATAAGAACTCCAGCTCGGTACAGGTACCACGTACCACTGAACTGGGAAAACAATGTGCTTCAGAAGCATGGAAACTCTTCATTGGCAACATCCGGCTGCTCTATGTTGCCGGATCATCCAATAATCGAGGTTCGGGGGCAGGGATGGTACTCATATCTCCAGAAGGATTCACTTGGGAAAACAAGAACTCCAGCTTGGTACAGAGAACTGAGCATAAGAATTCCAGCTCGGTACAGGTACCACGTACCACCGAACTGGGAAAACAATGTGCTTCAGAAGCATGGAAACTCTTCATGGGCAACATCCGGCAGCTCTACGTTGCCGGATCATCCAATAATCAAGGTTCGGGGGCAAGGATGGTACTCGTATCTCCAGAAGGATTCACCTGGGAAAATAAGAACTCCAGCTTGGTACAGAGAACCAAGCATAAGAACTCCAGCTCGGTACAGGTACCACGTACCACCAAACTGGGAAAACAATGTGCTTCAAAAGCATGGAAACTGTTGCTGGATAACCAAGGCTCGGGAGGCGGGGATGGTACTCATAACTCCAGAAGGATTCATCTGGGAGCAAGCTCTGAAGCTTGGATGGAAGGCCTCTAATAACGAGGCAAAATATGAAGCACTACTCGCAGGATTGCGCAGTGCCGAACAATTCAGTGCAGGTCAACTCCTGGTTTTCAATGATTCTCAGTTAGTTGTCAACCAACTCACTAGGATCTATAACGCGAGAGATGAAAGAATGGCAAAGTATACGAGTGGAACGAATCAATCAGGACAGAAACAGCCATCCTGATGCTCTAGCCTATCTTGGCTCATTGGTAGAAACCATAAATGTTAAAAAGATTTGGGTCGAGTTTTTGCCAGAACCGAGTATTGCATCTCCAGATTCAGTCATCTATACGAACTTAGATCCGAGTTGGATGGATCTAATACTTAGTTTTTTGAGATCTGGTACTCTCCTTGAAGGCAAGAAATAGGCAAACAAAACCATCACTGATGGCGTAAAAAAGCGGCTTGAAAGTGCAAAATGAAAGTGGGTTGAAGAGTTACCCCATGTGTTATGGGCCTACCAAACCACGGTACGGCTCTCGACCGGGGAAACTCCCTATTCCTTGACCTGCAAAAGTGATGATGTTATTCCACTGGAAGTCGGTCTCATAACTATCCAGTCAGAACTGTTCAAAGATACAAGTAACGAAGAAGCCATTGCTCAAGCACTAGACATAGCGAAAGGTCGAAGATAAGCAACACTGATCAGACTTGCAGCCTATCAGCAACAACTTATCAAGGGTTTCAACAAGAAAGTTCTCCCAAGACAATTTACACCTGGTGAATTGGTTTTGGGCAAAGTTATGGATCACAAAAGGGTGCTTGGCAAAGGAGATTTAGGACCTAACTGGGAGGGGCCTTACAAGGTTACAGTCGTTGCTGGAAATAGAGCATACTACATCAAGGATCTCAAGGGCAAAGCCATACCTCGACCCTGGAATATAGCAAACCTTAAGAGGTACTATCAGTAAACTATCCCCCTTAAATATCTATCAAAGTGTAACAACATTTGTCTTTTCATCAATGGAATAAGTCTCTCTGCTTCCTTGAACATTTGTTTCCAGCACATGTACAGTCTTAAGGCCAGAACAGATTGATCAACTTAGCCCCTAAGATTCAAGCTCTGGGGGCATAGTTCAAACTAAGGATGGTTTTAACTAAGGCAAAGTTAGCAATAACTCTTGGAATAAGCTTCATTGGGAATGAATGAATTTTAGCAAAGTCAAGGAGTGACCCAGGAATGAACTGTCAATCCAAGCTAGTTCAGGTCGTAATAGCCAGTTCGGAATTAGCTTCGGTTTTTACTGAACGGAATTAGGTTTGGTGTTTACCAAATGGACTTAGCTTTGGTATTTACCAAACGGACTCAGCTTTGGTGTTTACCGAACGGAATTAGCTTTGGTGTTTACCAAACGGACTCAGCTTTGGTGTTTACCGAACGGAATTAGCTTTGGTGTTTACCAAACGGACTCAGCTTTGGTGTTTACCGAACGGGAATTTGGTTTTGGTTTGCACTCAAACATGCTAGGTGGAATTGCTTGGTGGAATTATGTTTGGTAACCAAAATGGAACTTAGCCAAGTGGAATTGCTTGGTGAAACCGCACTAACAATTTTTTTTAATTGATCATTTCTTTTGTGGAAATCACAGAATTTTCAGAGTCACAAATGACTCTTTCTTAAGTTCAAGTACATCAACATCAATGTTTTCAAACCCGGACCGGACCGGTCGGTTGGACCGGTTGGATCGAGAACCGGGCCTTGTTTCGGTTCGGTTAACCCCCTAAACCTAGAGTGGGGCCAAAACCGGGGAAAATGGGTGTCCCAGTGGTCGAACCGGTAGAATCGGTGAACCGGATCGGGTCGGAAGGGTCAGACGGGTCTCTTTTTTTTTTTTTCTTTTTTTTTTCGATTTACCTTTTCTTTCTTTCTTTCTTATATATATATATATATATATATATTTCAAAATTTTGACTAAAAATTCTTATTTCAAGAGTCTCCTCTCGTAAAGAAGAATCTCATTGAAAGCTTGAGAAGATTATGAAAGTCTATTCCTATTTATAGGAAAAGATTTTTCAAAGAGAACCTACAAAATTCTATGTGGGATTCAATCAAATTATTTGAAACATATTGATTGGAGGGAGGGTTGAAAATTTCATTTCCTTCCAAAATTAAATCTAGCATTCAATCAATTTATTTGGAGGGAATGTTTAAAAAATTTAATTTCTTTGAAATAAGTGACTTTTTTTTTTATCAATTATGACTTTATTAAATATTATTAATAAATACTATGCAACAATTTTTATTTTTATTTGATTATTTATATATATTTTTATTTATTTATAATTTATAGTTATATTTTTTAATTATATTATATTAATTATGACGTCACGGTTCGACCGCTTTGACCCGACGGTTGAACCGGTGACCCGTCCATCCGGTCCCTTTTCCGGTTCGCTCACTGGTCCGGTTTTGAAAACATTGATTAACACTTTAGTACTGCTGCATACAAACAGAGTTTGAACAAACTAGGCTAAATTCTATTAGGAGCAAACTTCCAGTACTAGTCTTACTCAACTCCAGGTAGGGACAAACAATTGTTTTTTCAAACCAACCTAGACTTGAGTAAGACACCTCTTTATACCTCTATCTCATTCAAATGCTCTTATGCTATCAAAGTTGCAACAGAGTTAAACAGCTCTACCTAAAGAGCACAGTCTTCAGTACCGATCTTACTTAGCTCCATGTGGGGGCAAACAATTATTTTTCAGAACCAACCTGGACCTACGTAAGACCTTCTTCTTTCATTACAAAACCAATCACAGTCGTACAACATATTCGTTAACCAGACCGAGCATCTATTTGGCCCTGAGGTCCCAACAGTGCTCGGCCGGGAGCAAACAATACAGAACCAGACCAAGCATCTATTCGAAACAGTACAGAACCAGACCGAGCAGCTATTTGGCCCTGAGGTCCCAACAGTGCTCAGTCGGGGGCAAATAGTACAGAACCAGACCGAGCATCTATTCGGCCCTGAGGTCCCAACAGTGCTCGGCCGGGGGCAAACAGTACAGAAAACATTCAGACGTAAAAGCAAGAAAGCATCAGATTGCAAAATCAAAAGGAAAATTCCATCATCCAACAAAGACACAGTTGACCTCACAAACAGCTTGTCTTGCCAAACATAATGGGGCAACTCGTCAGGAAGACCGAGCTCCAGTACAACAAAAAGCAAAAAGAAGAAAAAGCAAAATGTGACAAACTTCAAATCGTTTCAATGGTCACTTCAACTTTCAGCAGCAGGAGGAATAGCAGGGGTAGCAGCAGCCTTCAAACCCAAAGATTTTGAGGGAACAGGAATATCTTGAAACAGAGGAGACCCTTCAGGAATTTGAGCAATAATTAGGGCACTTGTCCAGCCTTTGAGACAAAACTAAGGGAAAGACATAGAAATAACACTAGTCACCGAAATAGTTGCACAAGGGCCAGCAATGGCGACAGAGATAGAAAAACAAGAGGAAATAAGGGTTTCAGATAAACTTACAGTGATTTGATGGGAAGACGACAAAGAACGTAGGTCTTGAAGACTGGAATCAAAAGAGAATAACAGCATTTGGAATCCGGTGGCAAGCGTCTGGATAGAGCACTGTCGGAACAAAGATGGGAGAATGAAAGGGTTTTGGGATTTCAAAACTTTGAAACAAGCAAGGAAGACGAAGAGACAGCCCTAGGGTATTTATGACCCTTGACCAGCGTGATGGTACAAATCACGTCCCTCTATACAGAATCAGTGTCTTTTCTCTACACACCAGTACCATGCTACCATGTGTCACCATGGGAGGACACATGCAGAGCGCGTGTGTTAAGATCGAACCGCCACCAAGGCCGAACTAGAGCAGACCCGAAACGACGCGATGGTTGGGGTAATGAACAATAGCTCTCCCCCAATGGAAACCTTGGCGCGAGCTAGGGGGCAAATGAAGGGGCTAAATATGAAACGGGTCGGATCCAAGCCTTGGGCCGACCCAATCCACTAAAGTCCAAATCTAAGTGGGTCAGATGAACAAATGGGCAAGCCAATTAAGCCCAACTCCATGATTAACAGTCTACCCAAGTCCTCAAGCACTTGGGCCCAACTCGCAGTGGAAAGGCTAGTCCAGCCGCGATGCTGGGCTGGGCCAAGCTGCAAGACTTAATCTATGGGGCGAGCTGATTAGTCGAACCCATCATCAGAACTAAAGTGGACCGAGCCCATACAAAGATATTCGAATAGACCAGCCCCTCTCTATAAACGATCTTGTAAAAGGCCGAGCCGAGGCACAACGGTACCGAGCTGAGGAAACCTCTTAGAGAAACGTGGAAGCTATGAATACATGTACATGGAGGATGCCACCTCAGCTGGTCCCCTCCCCCTAGAATCACGGAATTGGTTGATCAAGGGAATGTGGTCTGTTATCAGCATGATTACAACAAGTATATGCATCAATTATCAACAACTTGATGGTCCCCTACCTTGAGCAATGTTAAAGTAAGCCTAGAAGCACCAAAGCTTTAGGAAACCATCTTGGGCAACAAGCAAAGTTTTCTATATATGCCTCACTCTCTTCACATTGAAGGTATCTGATCTAATCTGATCTTAACTTGAGCACAACCAAATTTACTTTTTTCATTTCCTCTCTCTACACCTAGAGAGAGAGTCCTTCATCTTCTCTGATCACTCATTCCCACGCCGGAGGGGTTTTCCGGCCAACCCCGGCCGGGTAGCCTTGACGGTGTTCTGTGTTGAAGTCCTCAGTTCCTGGACAGTTCATTCAGTTGTGGAGCTCCGATCCACTTTCATCTAGTGCGGTATCCGATACGCACAGAAGCCAAGCAACGTTCTATTAGATGAAGACATGGTTGCTCATATGGGTGACTTCGGCATTTCCAAAATTTTAGTTGAAAATAGGATTGCAACACAAACCCAGACTTTGGGTACCCTTGGCTATGTTGGCCCAGGTAAAATTTTCTTTTCCCCTTTTGTATTTGCAATTTTTCTTTTTAATTTTTCATGACCATTCATTCAAATATGTGAAAGGTATATTATATTTAGGGAGACGTGCATGTAAGTCTTAAGAAGTGGACTTATTGTTTAATAGGTCACTACAGGAAAAAAGGTGTACAACAACGTTTTTTTTGTGGCGTTTAGGGAAACGCCACTATAAATTAACGAAACACAACGTTTTCGAAAAACGTTGTGTCTGATCTCAGTGAAACGGCGCCGTATTGGGTCAATGTATTGACCGTCAAAACCTCCGTCTCTTCAGTCTCTCTTTCTCAGTCTCTACCACAACTCAGTTTCTCTCTTTTCCAAAACCCTCGATTTGAAGCTCTCACACTCTCTCGCTCAGTTTCAAACACACACTCTCTCGCTCGCTCAATTTCTCATTCTCAACCCTTGATTTGCTCGATTGCAGATCCAAAACCCTCGATGGTTTGCGCTTCATCGATCTTTGTCGCTTGCAATCGAACTCTCTAGCTATTATTCATCGATCTCTGTCGCTCGAGGGCTTTGCTCTAGCTGTTCTTCATCGAACTCGAACTCGATCTGTTCTTCATCAAATCGATCTGTTCTGTTCTTCATCAAATCGCAGATCCAAAATCCAAAATCGATCTGTTCTAGCTGATCTCTCTTGCTTTTATATCAGGTACATTTTTCATTCTCTACTTTCTCATTGTCAAATTTGCTGATCTGTTCTACTTTCTCTGTAATTTTTTCGTTCTTTAGTTTAAAAAATTTGGATTCTATTTACTTAAATTGTTTGTAATTGCGGAAGTCTTAGTGGATTCTATTTACTTAAAATGTTTGTTTGTTTGTAATTTTAATTTGGATGTAGGAGACAATAGGTCACTTGATCAAATTCCTATTGCTTGCAAAGATGCAGCAGCAATTTTGTTTATGTTTGATTATTAACTACAATTCCACTTGTCTTGTATGCCATTGGTAGAAACTTTATGATCTATGGGAACATTTGCACTTGATTTTGCAATGAATTCCAGTGTTGTTGGTCTTCCAGTTTTAATCCCGACCCCCTTGGTATCATGCCATGATGTTAAACTTGCGGCCTTTCTAAATTAAAGTCTCTCATTATTGTCCTTTAATGAATGTCTGCTTTTGCTACTATTTCAGGAACTCTGTGGAAAAGGTGGTAATCTTTTGCTTGTTCAAGCTATTTTAAACCTAAAAATCACTCCATTGTTTAGAGAATCATCCTCAGTTGTGGCTGCTGTGTCTAGGCTAAAGTCTAAAATTTTAACAATTGTAAGTGCAAGTGATTGGCATGACTGGAGGCTTAGGCTAATTGAAAATTCATCTAACTTTTACTATGTGATACTTTTTTGAATGAACTCCATTCACTTACCAACCACAACTCCTATTTCTACAGCTGTTGCATCTGTGTGAAGCAGAAAGCATATCTTACCTGGATGAGATTGCCAGCACCCCTCAAAGCATGAATTTGGCAAAATCTGTTGCATTAGAGGTTGGTCAATTATGATGCCATTAATCATCCAATTAGTTTCTTTATCATGATCAACCTACTTTATTTTTTGATATCATCTCTTTTTTCCATGGAACCTGCTTATCTGATTGATGGAAACAAGATGGAGGGAATCATTCCAAATGAGCTTTGTCTTTTGAAAAAGTTAGGCGAGTTGTCACTCCAAAACAATGGCCTCTTTGGACCAATCCCACATTGCATAGAAAATATTAGTTGTCTACAGAAGATGCTACTAGGTTCTAATGCCCTCAACTCATCAATACCCGTAAACTTTTTGGAGCCTTGAAAATCTAATAGTCTTGAATTTATCTTCTAACAATTTTGGAGGAAGCTCAACGCTGAATATAGGAAAGTTGGAAGTCATAGAAAACATGGATTTATCTTGGAACAAAATCTTGAGAAACATATTGCCATTCATTGGGGCCTTTCAGCGCCTTAGCTCTCTAAACTTGTCAAGAAACTCATTTGAAGGTACCATTCCACAATCTTTTGGTGATTTGATAGCATTGGAATCTATAGATCTCTCTTACAATAATATATATGGTAGCATACCCAAATCTCTTGAGAAACTTAGGTATCTCAGTTATTTGAACTTGTCATTCAATAAGTTGTCGGAAGAGATTCCAAGTGAAGGCTCTTTTGTAAATTTCACTACAAAATCTTTCTTTCATAATGAAGCACTTTGTGGAAGCCCATATTTACAAGTCCCACCGTGCAACCATGGTACCAAAAAATCGAATATGAAAAAAATTGTGCTCACATGTGTCGTAGCAACCACTGTTTTGGTGGCAGTTATTGGATTCTTATATATGCTGAGAAAATATCAACAAAGTAAAGTGCAGACTCTTGATTCTGTTGAATTGTTATCGACCGTGGAGCACAGATTGATTTCATATCAGGAGCTTTGTGTTGCTACAAGTAATTTTAGTGAAGCAAATTTGCTTGGAGTAGGAACTTTTGGTTCTATTTACAAAGGAATGCTTTCGGATGGGACAGATGTAGCAGTAAAAATTCTAAATTTGCAAGTTGACGGAGCTTTCAGAAGTTTTGATACAGAATGTCAAGTGTTGCGAACAGTCCGTCATAGAAATCTTGTTAAAGTCATAAGTTCATGCTTTAACCCTGAGGTAAGAGCATTGGTTTTAAAGACATAAGTTCATGCTCATAACTACTGCTTGAATTTCTTTCAAAGAATAAGCATCATGCTTGATGTAGCACTAGCTTTGAAATATCTCCATCATGGTTAGTCCGGGCCTATTGTTCACTGTGATTTGAAACTAAAGGGGCTAAATATGAAATGGGTCGGATCCAAGCCTTGGGCTGGCCCAATCCACTAAAGCCCAAATCCAAGTGGGTCAGATGAACATATGGGCAAGCCAATTAAGCCCAACTCGCAGTGGAAAGGCTACTTCAGCCGCGATGTTAGGCTGGGCTGAGCTGCAAGACTTAATCTATGGGCCGAGCTGATTAGTCGAACCCATCATCAGAACTAAAGTGGACCGAGCCCATACAAAGATATCCGAATAGACCAGCCCATCTTTATAAATGATCTTGTAAAAGGCCGAGCCGAGGCACAATGGTACCGAGCTAAGGAAACCTCTTAGAGAAACGTGGAAGCTATGAATACATGCACATGGAGGATGCCACCTCAGCTGGTCCCCTCCCCCTAGAATCACGAAATTGGTTGATCAAGGGAATGTGGTCTGTTATCAGCATGATTACAACAAGTATATGCATCCATTATCAACAACTTGATGGTCCCCAACCTTGAGCAACGTTAAAGTAAGCCTAAAAGCACCAAAGTTTTATGAAACCATCTTGGGCAACAAACAAAGTTTTCTATATAAGCCTCACTCTCTTCACATTGAAGGTATCTAATCTAATCTGATCTTAACTTGAGCACAACCAAATTTACTCTTTTCATTTCCTCTCTCTACACCTAGAGAGAGAGTCCTTCATCTTCTCTGATCACTCATTCCCACGCCAGAGGGGTTTTCCGGCCAACCCCGGCCGGGTAGCCTTGACGGTGTTCTGTGTTACAGGTCCTCGGTTCTTGGACAGTCCATTCAGTTGTGGAGCTCCGATCCACTTTCATCTAGTGATCCGGTACTCATAATTGGTGCGGTGAGTGTGGACTCTTCATCTCTGAGTTTTGCATTTGATTTCGAAAATGGGAATTGAGGATATTCCACCATCGGCATCGACTCCACCGACGGAGAAGACGAAGGATAAGGGTCTGGCGCTGCCCACAGTTCTGGAGGAATAGACCGGAAACAACAACCGGACTCCAGAATCTATTGAGCATTGGCAGCTCTTTGCTGGTGGTTCTTCTCATCATTTTTTATTAGAAAGAGATTACAGAGATCGTATCATTGATTCCATGGGAAAGAAGATACAAGAATTAAAAGCACAACTCAAGAAGACAATGGGCAACCCAATGGAGAAAAGGACCAGCGTAGAATTCTCTCATCTGCGCCGGAGAAGTCCATCTCTAGAACCACCAGGAAAGAAGGTCCCAAGGAATGAGTCTAGGTAACGAAGTCAGCCAATTCCGGTGCAAAGTGAAGCAACGAGCAGCCACACCCGTAGTTCACACCGGAGGAGGGCTAAGAGGCAGAGAACGGCCAGCCAGCAAACAGAGTATCCACCTCAGGATCTCCGCACCTAGTTGGTCGAGGACAGAGAAAATGAACAACAACGGGAACGGAAAGTTCAACATCTTGATCGCACTGTTCATCAGAGGGAGCACCGAGCACTTAATCGGCTCATCTCATCTCTATTTTCTTTTGTATCTAGCAGTTTCAGACCATGTTGTAAGCACAATACTAATTCGCGAAGTGGAAAAGAAACAGAGGCCGGTGTATACAACAAGACTCTCCTAGATGCCGAGATACGGTACCTACCATTGGAAAAGCTGCCTGACGCTCTGCTCATTGCCTCAAGAAAGCTACAACATTACTTTCAGGGTCACACTATCAATGTCCTCACTGAATTCCCTCTCAAGTCTGCCTTCGGCCGAGCTGATGTCTCGGGCCGAACAGCGAAATGGGTGGTTGAGTTTAGTGAGTTTGACATTCGGTATTAGCCCAGAACAACAATCAAGGCCGAGGTCTTGGTGGATTTTGTCACCGAATTCACACCCGCCTAAAGAACCGAACATAAGAACTCCAGCTCGGTACAGGTACCATGTACCACCGAACTGGGAAAACAATGTGCTTCAGAAACATGGAAAACTCTTCATTGGTAACATCTGGCTGCTCTATGTTGCCGGATTATCTAATAATCGTGGGTCGGGGGCAGGGATGGTACTCATATCTCCAGAAGGATTCACCTGGGAAAACAAGAACCCCAGCTCGGTACAGAGAACCGAGCAAAAGAATTCCAGCTCGGTACAGGTACCACGTACCACCGAACTGGGAAAACAATGTGCTTCAGAAGCATGGAAACTTTTCATGGGCAACATTCGGCTGCTTTACGTTGACGAATCATCCAATAATCAAGGTTCGGGGGCAGGAATGGTACTCGTATCTCCAGAAGGATTCACCTGGGAAAATAAGAACTCCCGCTCGGTACAGAGAACCGAGCATAAGAACTCCAGCTCGGTACAGGTACCACGTACCACTAAACTGGGAAAACAATGTGCTTCAAAAGCATAGAAACTTTTCATCGGCAACATCCGACAGCTCTACGTTGCCGGATAACCAAGGCTCGGGGGTAGGGATGGTACTCATAACTCCAGAAGGATTCATCTGGGAGCAATCTCTGGAGCTTGGATGGAAGGCCTCTAACAACGAGGCAAAATATAAAGCACTACTCGCAGGATTGCGCAGTGCCGAACAATTCAGTGCAAGTCAACTCCTGGTTTTCAATGATTCTCAGTTAGTTGTCAACCAACTCACTAGGATCTATAACGCGAGAGATGAAAGAATGGCAAAGTATACGAGCGGAACGAATCAATCAGGACAGAAACAGCCATCTTGATGCTCTAGCCTATCTTGGCTCATCGGTAAAAACCATAGATGCTAGAAAGATTTGGGTCGAGTTTTTGCCAGAACCGAGTATTGCATCTCCAGATTCAGTCCTCTATACGAACTTAGAACCGAGCTGGATGGATCCAATACTTAGTTTTCTGAGATCTGGCACTCTCCCTGAAGGCAAGAAATAGGCAAACAAAACCATCATTGATGGCGTAAAAAAGCGGGTTGAAAGTGCAAAATGAAAGTGGGTTGAAGAGTTACCCCATGTGTTATGGGCCTACCAAACCACGGTACGACTCTTGACTGGGGAAACTCCCTATTCCTTGACCTACAAAAGTGATGTTGTTATTCCACTGGAAGTCGGTCTCCTAACTATCCAGTCAGAACTGTTCGAATATACAAGTAACGAAGAAGCCATTGCTCAAGCACTAGACATAGTGAAAGGTCGAAGATAAGCAACACTGATCAGACTTGCAGCCTATCAGCAACAACTTATCAAGGGTTTCAACAAGAAAGTTCTCCCAAGACAATTTACACCTGGTGAATTGGTTTTGGGCAAAGTTATGGATCACAAAAGGGTGCTTGGCAAAGGAGATTTAGGACCTAACTGGGAGGGGCCTTACAAGGTTGCAGTCGTTGCTGGAAATAGAGCATACTACATCAAGGATCTCAAGGGCAAAGCCATACCTCGACCCTGGAATATAGCAAACCTTAAGAGGTACTATCAGTAAACTATCCCCCTTAAATATCTATCAAAGTGTAACAACATTTGTCTTTTCATCAATGGAATAAGTCTCTCTGCTTCCTTGAACATTTGTTTCCAGCACCTGTACAGTCTTAAGGCCAGAACAGATTGATCAACTTAGCCCTTAAGATTCAAGCTCTGGGGGCATAGTTCAAACTAAGGATGGTTTTAACTAAGGCAAAGTTAGCAATAACCCTCGGAATAAGCTTCATTGGGAATGAACGAATTTTAGCAAAGTCAAGGAGTGACCCAGGAATGAACTGTCAATCCAAGCTAGTTCAGGTCGTAATAGCCAGTTCGGAATTAGCTTCGGTTTTTACTGAACGGAATTAGGTTTGGTGTTTACCAAATGGACTTAGCTTTGGTATTTACCAAACGGACTCAGCTTTGGTGTTTACCGAACGGAATTAGCTTTGGTGTTTACCAAACGGACATAGCTTTGGTGTTTACCAAACAGACTTAGCTTTGGTCTTTACCAAACGAAATTAGTTTTGGAGTGACCGAACGGAATTTGGTTTTGGTTTGCACTCAAACATGCTAGGTGGAATTGCTTGGTGGAATTATGTTTGGTAACCAAAATGGAACTTAGCCAAGTGGAATTGCTTGGTGGAAACCGCACTAACAATTTTTTTTAATTGATCATTTCTTTTGTGGAAATCACAGAATTTTCAGAGTCACAAATGACTCTTTCTTAAGTACAAGTACATCAACATCAATGTTTTCAAACCCGGACCGGACCGGTCGGTTGGACCGGTTGGATCGAGAACCGGGCCTTGTTTCGGTTCGGTTAACCCCCTAAACCTAGAGTGGGGCCAAAACCGGGGAAAATGGGTGTCCCAGTGGTCGAACCGGTAGAATCGGTGAACCGGATCGGGTCGGAAGGGTCAGACGGGTCTCTTTTTTTTTTTTTTTTTTTTTTTTTTTTTTTTTTTTCTTTTTGGATTCAATCTAATTGTTTAAATCATATTTGATTGGAGAGAGAGTTGTAAATTTTATTTCCCTCCAAAATTAAATCTAGCATTCAATTAATGTGTTTAGAGAGAATATCAAAAAAAAATTAATTTCTTTAAAGCAAGTGACTTTTTCTTATCAATTTTGATTTTATTAAATATTATTAATAAATACTATGCAACAATTTTTATTTTTATTTGATTATTTATATATATTTTTATTTATTTATAATTTATAGTTATATTTTTTAATTATATAATATTAATTATGACGTCACGATTCGACCGCTTTGACCCGACAGTTGAACCGGTGACCCGTCCACCCCATCCCTTTTCCGGTTCACTCACCGGTCCGGTTTTGAAAACATTGATTAACACTTTAGTACTGCTGCATACAAATAGAGTTTGAACAAACTAGGCTAAATTCTATCGGGAGCAAACTTCCAGCACTAGTCTTACTCAACTCCAGCTAGGGACAAACAATTGTTTTTTCAAACCAACCCGGACCTGAGTAAGACACCTCTTTATACCTCTATCTCATTCAAATGCTCTTATGCTATCAAAGTTGCAACAGACTTAAGCAGCTCTACCTAAAGAGCACAGTCTTCAGTACCGATCTTACTTAGCTCCAGGTGGGGGCAAACAATTATCTTTCAGAACCAACCTGGACCTAAGTAAGACCTTCTTCTTTCATTACAAAACCAAGCACAGTCGTACAACATATTCGTTAACCAGACCGAGCATCTATTCGGTCCTAAGGTCCTAACAGTGCTCGGCCACGGGCAAACAGTACAGAACCAGACCGAACATCTATTCGAAACAGTACAGAACTAGACCGAGCAGCTATTCGGCCCTGAGGTCCCAAAGTGCTTAGCCGGGGGCAAATAGTACAGAATCAGACCGAGCATCAATTCGGCCTCGAGGTCCCAACAATGCTTAGCCGGGGGCAAACAGTACAGAAAACATTCAGACGTAAAAACAAGAAAGCATCAGATTGCAAAATCAAAAGGAAAATTCCATCATCCAACAAAGACACAGTTGACCTCACAAACAGCTTGTCTTGCCAAACATAAGGGGACAACTCGTCAGGAAGACCGAGCTCCAGTACAACAGAAAGCAAAAAGAAGAAAAAGCAAAATGTGACAAACTTCAAATCGTTTCAATGGTCAATTCAACTTTCAGCAACATGAGGAATAGCAAGGGTAGCAGCAGCCTTCAAACCCAAGGATTTTGAGGGAACAGGAATATCTTGAAACAGAGGAGACCCTTCAGGAATTTGAGCAACAGTTAGGGCACTTGTCCAGCCTTTGAGAAAAAAACTAAGGGAAAGACATAGAAATAGCACTAGTCACCGAAATAGTGGCACAAGGGCCAGCAATGGCGACAGAGATAAAAAAACAAGAGGAAATAAGGGTTTCAGATGAACTTATAGTGATTTGATGGGAGGACGACAAAGAACATAGGTCTTGAAGACTGGAATCAAAAGAGAATAGCAGCATTTGGAACCCGGTGGCAAGCGTCTGGATAGAGCACTGTCGGAACAAAGATGGGAGAATGAAAGGGTTTTGGGATTTCAAAACTTTGAAACAAACAAGGAAGACGAAGAGACAGCCCAAGGGTATTTATGACCCTTGACCAGCGTGATGGTACAAATCATGTCCCTATGTACAGAATCGGTGTCTTTTCTCTACACACCAGTACCATGCTACCACGTGTCACCATGGGAGGACACATGCAGAGCGCGTGTGTTAGGATCAAACCGCCACCAAGGCCGAACTAGAGCAGACCTGAAACGACGCGACGGTTGGGGTAATGAACAATAGCTCCCCCCAATGGAAACCTTAGCGTGAGCTAGGGGGCAAATGAAGGGGCTAAATATGAAACGGGCCGGATCCAAGCCTTGGGCTGGCCCAATCCACTAAAGCCCAAATCCAATTGGGTTAGATAAACATATAGGCAAGCCAATTAAGCCCAACTCTATGATCAACAGTCTACCCAAGTCCTCAAGCACTTGAACCCAACTCACAGTGGAAAGGCTAGTCCAGCCGCGATGCTAGGCTGGGCCGAGCTGCAAGACTTAATTTATGGGCCGAGCTGATTAGTCGAACCCATCATCAGAACTAAAGTGGATCGAGCCCATACAAAGATATCCGAATAGACCAGCCCATCTCTATAAACGATCTTGTAAAAGGCCGAGCCGAGGCACAACGGTACCGAGCTGAGGAAACCTCTTAGAGAAACGTGGAAGCTATGAATACATGCACATGGAGGATGCCACCTCAGCTGGTTACCTCCCCCTAGAATCACAAAATTGGTTGATCAAGGGAATGTGGTTTGTTATCAGCATGATTACAACAAGTATATGCATCCATTATCAACAACTTGATGGTCCCCTACCTTGAGCAACGTTAAAGTAAGCCTAGAAGCACCAAAGTTTTATGAAACCATCTTGGGCAACAAGCAAAGTTTTCTATATAAGCCTCACTCTCTTCACATTGAAGGTATCTGATCTAATCTGATCTTAACTTGAGCACAACCAAATTTACTCGTTTCATTTCCTCTCTCTACACCTAGAAAGAGAGTCATTCATCTTCTCTGATTACTCATTCCCACGCCGGAGGGATTTTTCGACCAACCCCGGCCGGGTAGCCTTGACAGTGTTCTGTGTTGAAGTCCTCGGTTCTTGGACAGTCCATTTAGTTGTGGAGCTCCGATCCACTTTCATCTAGTGCGGTATCCGATACGCACAGAAGCCAAGCAACGTTCTATTAGATGAAGACATGGTTGCTCATATGGGTGACTTCGGCATTTCCAAAATTTTAGTTGAAAATAGGATTGCAACACAAACCCAGACTTTGGGTACCCTTGGCTATGTTGGCCCACGTAAAATTTTCTTTTCCCCTTTTGTATTTGCAATTTTTCTTTTTAATTTTTCATGACCATTCATTCAAATATGTGAAAGGTATATTATATTTAGGGAGACGTGCATGTAAGTCTTAAGAAGTGGACTTATTGTCTAATAGGTCTTGGGATAATTAATGGTATTTTTCATCAAACACTATTAAAAAATTATCATTAATTATTAATTTTCAGCGACAGTTTGAAAAATTTGTTACAAAAAAAAATCACTAATTATAAGTTTTAGCGATAGTTTAAAAAAAACTGTCACAAAAAAGTCACTAATTTCAAGAAAAATGAAATTTGTAGACTGCACTCATTTTGTGTTATAGCCTACGTCACAATAAATTTGAACTTACACTTTAGGATAAATTATAATAATAGTTCTTAAAGTTTAATATTTTTTTTTCATTTAAGTTTCTAAAGTTTAAATTTTGTCAATTAAGTCGTTAAATTATTAAATTCGAATTAATTTAGTGCTGAAGACAATATAAAAATAAAACATAAAGCCCAAAGATTTTATAAAATTGTTATAAGGCCCGAATTTTAATTTATTGTTAACTTAATTATGTGTTTTAGAATTGATATCAAAGTTCAGTTTATCAGTTTTGCCATTATTAATATATGAGTATTAGATACACTAAAGAAGTCGAATAAAATAATTTAAATAATAATACTGCACTACAAATAATTATCGAAGAAAATAATAATCAGGTTATTAAAAGAACTTAATGAAAATCTTAAGGACAATCAATTAGAAATTATATATAAAGTTTGACATTTAGATAAAGGTAAACAATTAACTTTTGTAGAAAATAATATAGATAATTATTCTTATCCTTAGCTTTACGGGGTAATTCTCCAAGAAAATCTTTTGAATTAATACCACCAAAAAAATAAAGAAATAGATTTAAGTAATTATAATCTAGATGAATTATAAATAATGGTGGAACAAGAAAAAGATAATGAAATGAAATATAAAATAATATTAGAAATATCCGAAAAATAAGATAAAATGGATAATTGTGTATGATAAGATATAAATAATAGTAGAATAGAAATAGAAGTAGAAGATGACCTATATAAGTAATTAGAATTAACCAGTTTGAGAGAAATATGTCAATTATAAAAACGCACGTGCAGAGGATAATTAAGTTAATAATAAATTAAAATTTGGGTATGATCACAATTTTATATAACCTTTAGGCTTATATTCTATTTTATATTGTTTTCGGGACTAAATTAATTCGAATTTAATACTTTAGGAACTTAATTGACAAAATTAAAACTTTAGAGACTTAAATGAAAAACGTGTTAAATTTTAGGGACTATTATCGTAATTTATCGTACACTCTATTTTGGGAATTTTTTTGGGGTATATGTATCCTCTTCATCAGCCAAAATAACAACCCTTCTGCACTATTACATCCAAACATATTATATTTATTAAGGACACTAAACATTTTGAAATTTAAAGCTATCGAATTGATATGATGATATAGTTAATCTCGTTTGCTTGGCGGAAACTATGGATGTTTGGCAGAGTATGGTTTGGAAGGAAGAGTTTCAATGAAATGCGACATATATAGCTATGGAATAATGTTGCTAGAGATTTTTACAAAAAAGAGACCCACCGATGAAATGTGACGTATATAGCTATGGAATAATGTTGCTAGAGATTTTTACAAAAAAGAGACCCACCGATGAAATGCGACATATATAGCTATGGAATAATGTTGCCAGAGATTTTTACAAGAAAGAGACCCACCGATGAAATGTTTGCCGGGGAACTGAGTTTGAGACAATTGGTGAAAGGATCACTTCTTAACTCAATAGTGGAAGCGATGGATGGTAACTTGTTAAGATGAATAGAAGGCAGTGAAAACATGATCGCTTATCTTTTACTAATCTTGGAAGTAGGTTTGGAGTATTGTGCAGAATTGCTTGAAGAGAGAATTAACATAAAAGATGTAGTAACCAAGCTTAACCAGATTAAATTGCAACTCCTTCGCAACGGACACACTTGTATTCCTGTATTTGTGTATTTCTATAATTTTGTAATTCTACATCTTTTTTGCACTTTGTATTTCTGTAATTCCAAAATTTTGTATTTGTTCATTTCTGTAATTCTGCAGTGCAAATAATCATAGGTTTGTTATGCATATGTGTACCCAATATTGTTTTGAAAATCTCTTGGCAATATTAATATGGGTCCTGCTTGTCTCTAAGCTGGACTGTTTCGTTTGGGCCGTGTGACCTATCACAAAGTCTCACTTTGATGATGTGAATCATTCATTTTTAGGCCTCAATGTATAAATTATTCATAAATAAAAAATAAGTCGATCCAATAATTCTAGCCACATTAGTGAATATTTTTAGACCCCTAATGAATATATAATATTTATTACAATACAATAATGTGAGGGAAAAAATTAAATTTAAAATTCAAACATAGCATATTTTAGTTTTGAATTATTGGTTATATTGTTGAACTAGCCTGCCGATGTACACAAATTAGCTAACCCCCCAAGAATGGCCGCTGAAAGTGAGGGCTCCTATTGTGCCTAGTAGGGAGTGCTCTGCCTCTCCATAGACTCTACCTTGGACCTATTTTAATAATTCAAATCGTTCATTTTATAAGACCATGTTGAGAAATCAGTAACCACAAAATCAAATATTTTTTGTTTCAAAAAATATGGATAATTCATTCTCGAAATCACATGTATCGTCCATATTTTTTTAAGACAAATATAATCTGATCATGTGCCTATCGATATCCGATCAAGCTAATGTTTTACATGGATGATCATCTCGATAGAATAAACAAAATAAATGGTTTGAATCATTGCATTACCCGAAGTGGAGCTATCTAAGGGGCACGAGATGGACCCTTATCCAACCTAATTAGACTAGATAAGCAGTGCAAACAACTAAATGAAACAAAATAAAAGATTTGAGCCCTTCTAATGCCACTCCATGAATTATTTCATTCAGATATTCACAATTTAATTTACTAAATATCCATACATGGTATACGAGGAACAATATTCAAAGTCTTTAAATTATTTGAGGATCTTAAAGTACGAGAAGTTGGAAGCATAATCAACGATTGTAAATGTTTTGCAACAAAGCAAACAGAGGATCTCGTCGCCAAACTAAACAAAACCATTTTCAGAGTTGCACATGACAACAAGACACAACTCTAGCATATCCACTCGGTCCGGAAGTGAAGCATTCACCCATTGTTTCATACTCTCTGCTTCAGAGAGTTTGTTGTCATTGCTATAAGTAGAGAAAAAAGGTAGAGTTTAACTGATGTTGCCTAAAAAAAGAAATTACACATTTCCTATTGAAACATGGTTGCCAAATTTTTACATTTTGAATACTATAGCACACCAAATATCAGTTTGGTATGTGATTTTGGCAATTCAACATGAGAGATGGTCTTATAATTTAAATATATATATATATATATTCTGTTAGGACTTGTTTTAGATTTGAAAGTATTATCATTTTTTTTCCTAGGGAGGTAATTTGAATATAGTCAGAAATTCAAAGGAGCAACACATATTTACACAACTGTTTGGGGGTAAATCTTTTTTTTTGGGTGGATATTTGGTACTAGTATAGAGTTATATTTACACAACTAAGCCCATAATTTTTCCTATTTAGGTAAATTACACTTACTTCTCCCAAGATTTCTGACAAATATATAGGGACCTTTCTTATAGTTTCAATAATTACAGTAACCTCTCTTACTTTACCTGACAATGTCAAGATTCTCTCATTTTTTGACTGCCGTTACACACTTCACAGAACCTACTGATGTCATCAAAGTTAAACACTAAAATGCCCATAATGCCCCTCAAGTGCCCTCAACCCATCTATATATACCAATATCAAATGTTCGCTGGTCGTCCACTCGGACTTTCAAAACAGTGCTCTTTTTTTTTTCTTTTTATTTTTTTTTTCTTTTTTACAATTGCAACCTTTTATTTAAAAACACAATAACAGGTAGGTTATCCATAACTATTAAAATTTATCTTAAAATTTATTCTTATTTATTTATTTTATTGTATTACTCCAATGAAAATTTCAATTTACAATGAGGTGAACACTAGAAGTATAAACAATTAATTAGCCAAACAATAACAAAGAAACATATTTGGTTCTCTTTTAGAATCACAATTCCAATTAAAAAATTTCAAAAATCTTTTCAAAACTCATAACCAAATACACAACTCAAAACTTAATTCAAAAATTATTTTCAAAAAGTATAACCAAACACACAACTCAAAACTCAATTTAAAATTTTTTTCAAAACTTAAAACCAAACTTTTTTCAAAACCTTATTTTAAAAGAAAAAAAAATCAAAATATTTTTTTTGTTTTATATTTTAAAATTATTTTTAGAATCATGATTTGAGTGTGTAGTCGTATTTTGAGTTATGAATTTTGAATTGAGTTTTGAAAAGAGAATTTGTTTGATTATAAGTTTTGAAAAGAGTTTTGAGTTGTATTTTGAAAATTTTTGGATTTATTTTTTTAGGGCAAATATTTTATATTTTAAATATTTATTTATTTATTTTAATGTGCACTATATTTCATACATTTAAGTGTTGTATTTTTTAAAATATTTTAAATATTAAAAAAAATTAAATTTTTTTTATTTTAAATATATAATTTTTATTTTTTATTTTAAATATTTTATTTTATTTTTAAATATTTTAAATTTTTTTATTATGTGTTTGGTTATAAAATGACAGTAGAGATGTGAAAGTAGTATGGAGTTTCGAGTTATGTATTTGGTTATGAATTGTAAAAATAAATTACTAATAAAATTTTATTTTATGTGTTTGGTTACGATTTGAGTGTAGAGTTGTTTTTAAATTAAAAATATTAACATTTTAAATTATTTAAAATTTTTGAATATTT
>NW_021026971.1:1158643-1171085 GCF_004153795.1 Camellia sinensis
TGAGGAGATGATGAATCTATCTTAAGGACACAATGTTAAACACTGCACTTGATCAAAATTTTATTTGATAAATTAGTAAGGTAAGTAATTAATTTACTTTTCTGTTTTATTAATTTTTTCTTTTTCAGATTCTGATTTTATTTTTGTAACAAAATAATAATTCATTGCTTTATTTTATTTTATATAATTTTCTAATTGTTTATAATCGAAGAGTCTCTCACTCTTCTTTAATTCTTTCTTTGAATACTTTCAAGATTTTCCAACACTTTCAACAATCAAGGTGAAACAAGGCAGCAAACTACAAGGTCAAATCCAAGGAGAAGACTCAACACAGGTAACAGCAGCAACACCTCCAACTATCATCAAATTTTAATCTTGTATATATAATATTAATCATTTCTGGTTGTGTTTTTTGTCCTAGATTCTGTTTCTTAGGTACAAAACAAAGCAAGTTGAATTGGCTGGATGCACTATTTAGACTACTGGGAACTTTTAGCTTATAGTATTGCACACAGCATGCTGCATTTCTGATTTTATGTCATATTACAACTTTGATTTTACTTTATACTATAGTTTAGGATGGTATGAGCTTTTTACATATGGTTCAAAACATATTTATGTATAAAGAATTTTGTTAAGTTGTTTCTAAATGAAAAGCTAACTCAGCCAACTTAGGAGCAATACAGAGCAAGCTATAGTGATTATCTGTTTTATATCTGAACAATGCTTTTTACCTAGTTTTCACCCATAAGACATTTAGATATTTTAATACAAGAAATCACAATGAGGGTGCACATCAGGATTAGCAAAGCTAGGTAGAATTGCATACTTTACGTTCAATTCATTGAAAACAAAGAATTAAAAGAGTAGTAAAGCTCCTGCAATGGGAGGCCCTTAAAGCACATAAAGATGACGATGCTAAAAAATTATACTCACCCCTCAATGTAATCCGACTGGAGAGGATCAAGATATGTATCCCATTTGTTTCCAATGACCTAAAAAAAAAAAACAAGTTCAAAAAAAATTAGATTAGATCCACATACACAACATATTCGCCATATTTCAGATCTTCTACTCTGCCTTGCTTCAAGGCAGCCCATTTATTATTCTCCCTAAAACTTTTCTCTCTTTTCCTCTAAAAGCTGGAGTTCTATCTTTCCATCTTAACGCTTAGATGGAGTTCATTGTACTATTGTGCCAAATATAATTCAAGAGATGCTTGTCTTGAAAAGAGAACTATTAAATTTGCATAACTTTCAATCAGAAGTCATAAACACAACATCACATTTTCTTGTCAAGCAAGAGTTTGACAATTTCCATGGGAAAAAAACATGTAACAATCTTAATTTTGAGCCAAACCACCAATTCATTAAACCAATGAAAGAACCTGGAATTCATTAAAATCTAAACTCCATTACCTTCTTTTCAATTATCATATTATGTGAACCTTCTTTGGAAACTGGGTCTCAAGGCTAGAGATATCTTACTTGTCAAATTTCTCTCGTTATTTTAATTGGTAATATTCCAACAAACCAAAATAAGTTATCCTTCAATTAAGCAGTACATGTGAAATGAATTTGCAATCTAAATTGATATTCATATGTTCAAGATGCTGCTTTATTTGTTTCTGCTCTGGAGATTTCAATTTTCATACTTTCCTTTCCTAATTAGTCTCTTATTGCCAGTTATGTACAGTTGATATTTATGTGTCCAGTTAACAAACATAATCACACCATAAATTTAGCTTCCACTAAATGAGGGCAAGATTTAGAAATTGTTCAAGTACTGGCTTCATCCCTTATTTGCAAAGTAGTAAAAAAAAAAAGTGTGCTCATGAAATTACTAGATCTGTCATTAAACCTATGTGCTTGACAAACATTTTAGGAATATTGACAACATTGATTTGGAATAAACAAGGGATTATCACGATTATAAAAATTAATCTGTGTTCACTACAAGAAGAAGCAGAATTGGCGACTAAAAATAGAATTGTCGTCGCTGAAAGTAGCAGAATTGGCGACTAAAATGGAATTAGTAGCCAAAAGTGAAGACTTTTGGCGACTAAAATAGTTTAGTAGCCAAATGTATAGTTATTGGCGACTAAAAATCAGTTTAGTCGCCTATTATATGGGTTTTAGCGACAAAAAAAATTTTAGTAGGCAAAAGTAAAGGTTTTTGGCGACTAAAAACATTTAGTGGCCAAAAATATAGGTTTTGACGACTAAAAAATAGTTTGGTCGCCGATTATACGTGTTTTGGCGACAAAAATAAATTTTGTAGCCAAAAGTGAAGGTTTTTGACTACTAAAAAAAATTTAGTAGCTAGAAGTGTACAATTGGTGACTAAATTCACTTTAGTTGCCAAAAGTGGAGGTTTGGGCGACTAAAAATAAGTTTAGTCGCCAAAAGTGGTTATTTTTAGGCGGGAATGAATTTTTTTAGCGACTAAAATATAATTAGTAGCCAAAACTATAGAATTGGCGACTAAAAAACAGATTTAGTCACCAAAAGTGGTCTCATTTTTTTTTTAGTAAATAATTTATTTTTTACATAAATTATATTGAATAAAAATAATTATGTTTATATATATAGTTTTATATTAATACGGGTCAATATACTATATAAATAATATATGTTGCATATATATTCATGTGGTGTTGTAGTGGCATAGTGGAGAGAGTGTGTGTTGCTAAAGGTTTAGAATGTGGGAGGTTGGTGGTTCGAATCTCAGAAAAACCAAAAAAGTTGGTATTTTTTTTTCACGGAATAACCTTTGGCGACTAAAATTATTGGTCGCCAAAAGTGTTTCTTTTGGCGACTAAACGGTTTGGTCGGCGATTCATTGACTATTGGCGACTAAAAGATTAGTCGCTAAATGTATAATTTTAAAAAGTGTAATTCACTATTGGCAACCAAAACTTTGGTCGCTAAAGACCTGTTTTTGCCGACTAAAAAAGTTTTAGTCACCAATTCCTCCGGCGACCATGTTTTCGTGACAAAGCCGGCGACTAAAAAATTTAGTCGGGGAAATTAAAAAGTCAACTTTTGGCGACTAAAAATGAACTTTTGGCAACTAAAAATTTAGTCGCCAAAGGTGCTTTTTCTTGTAGTGGTTTGGGAATCATTATAAAAAATAAAAAAATAAAAAAAAAACAAAAAAAAAAATCTAGAGAGAAAAGGGAAAAAGAAAGAAAAGAAAAAAGGGGGCTTCTAAATCTGAAATGTATTGCTTCATAGCAACAGTGAATGTGAGTGTTTTAACTTTGTGCCAAAGCTCAACCTAGTGCATAGCTTCATAAGAAAACACATTTTTCAGAAACTGAAAAAAAAAAAACAAAAACAGAAGAGTGGGATATCTCAGTAAATCAATCAAAAGGTTCAATAATTTACAATACAAAATGGAAAATTGTACTAGTAAAAAGAAAAAGAAAACAAAAACTAGTACAAAAACCAAAATAAAGTGACATAATTCATAAAATTAAGACTAAAAGTTAAACAAAACCCACACCATTCCAGATAAAAAATACCAAATCATTTAAACCCAATATATATATATATATATTAAAAAATTAAAAGCAAGGGTTAATTTCCCTTTTTATGTCCTAAAATATTGTCAATTATTTATATTTCATCATTAAATTATCAATTTCATCTATTTAGTCTATAGAGTTTCTAATTTCAGTTCATGATTCAAATGGAGACAACGCTTTCAACTAATAAGTAATGCTGAAAACCTAACCAAATTGGCAAAAAATGTATTACAATTGGAATGATCTGAATTATAAAACCAAACAACTATTTCTTACTCAAACTATATTATTGGATAACTTATATCTTACAAGAGACACCCATGTTCTTTTCTATTCCTTATTTCAATTTAGTGAGTTTTAAGTTATTCAAATTTTGAAATGACCATTCTGCCCATCGAATTAGGCCTCGACAATTTGACGGTTTCAATTGGACCGCATTAACAGAAATTAAAAACTTTTAGGGATTAAATAGATGAAATTGAAAATTAATGACAATTGTTTAGGTAATAAAAGTGAAATTAAGAAAGGGAAAAAAAAATGGCATCATTAGTTGTACCAGAGAATATCATCAAAGATTATATACCTGTTTTGGTAGTAGCTTTGAGTGACCACAACCATCTCATCAGTATAGAGACAACATTTGAGAGAAACCCACTAACAACCTCTGCAAGACAGATCATACATATACATAGCCGCAAATTAGGGACACATTGAAGCTCAAAAATCAGAACAGATCAAATTACATATATATATATATATATATATGTGTGTGTGTGTGTGTGTGTACTCCCTTGCAGGAGAGGTGGCTTGTATATAACAGTAGATTGAACTAAAATTAAAATCATAACCACAACTCTGATCCACATGAGCATAAATTTCATGATCAAGGTTGTTGATCTATAAACAAAAATTCAAAAACATGTACAGGGGCAATTGCATGCCAAAAGAAAATTTGAACACCAACTCCAAATTAAAATTGGAATTATGCTCAAATCAAGATTTACAAGGGTGATCCATATTCAAAACACTAATTAAAAAACTCTAGTATATATCAAGATAAATTCCATCAAAAAATATTCTCAAACATGCAAAACATCAAACATAAAGAATCCACACTATAAAAACACAGATAACAGTGCAAAAAATCCAAAACCGAAATCAATGAAATTAAGAGATACAACTAATTAGTCTCTCATTCCAATTTTCATATATGTCTCTCAAGAAATAGACTTATATTTCATAAAATAGAGCACAAAATTGGGAATCTGCATTCATCCATTGTGTAATTGGCAAACCATAATGCTAGCGAATACAAATCTATTTATTTCTACTCCAATAATTAATAGCATACAATATGAAAAATGATGAAGCATTAACTTCGAAAATCAGAACTAAACAGACAAGAACAAAAATTAAATTCAGACAAGAAAAATGAAATATACGTGAGTTGTCGATTCTTTTCATTCGCAGCTCCGGCGATGATTCGAAAATCAGCACTGAACAGAGAAGGACCAAAAAAATTTGAATGATGTAAAACTAAAATGGCTTCAAAGCATCGTCCAAAAACTATCAGAAAACACATACCTGTGCAGTCGGCGAGAGGGAAATAAGGGAGAGGGAGAGGGAGAGAGAGAGAGAGAAGAGGAAGAAGAAAGAAGACATACCTGTGCCGTTCGAGGTCTCGAGAGTGAGAGAATGAGAGGATGGAGCTTCAAGTGATGCGTTGGTTATATCTGGGCAATAAAAAATTAGGGTTTCATTTAAAACGGTGTAGTATTGAAAAATAAATTATTAGTGACCAAATTCATTAGGTCGCCAAAAATTTAGCCCACATTTTCTACGACTAAACAGTTGTTGTCGCCAAAAAGTTACATTTGGTGACTAAAATTTTAGTCGCCTGTAGACGTCCCCGAACGCCCCGGGAGGGATGAGTCCCCCCCGTTCTGTTCGTATTGGGCTCACTACAGTTCAGGACTCTCAAATTATCACGGTTCTAAATCTGAACCAAAGAGTCCAAATCCGGCAAATCGTTTTGAGAAAACAGATTTTGAAAGAAATGCCAAACATGGACTGCTTTGCCAGATACAGAGTCGCCACCTAAATATTTTATTTTGGGGAAATTTAGGAAACCCTGACTCGTTTGCCTAAGGCCATGTGTCCGTCATCACCAAAGTTGCCTCGGCTCGGGAACTTGGGTACGATTGGGGAAGGTCACTTCGTGAGCACCCCCGCTCGCCCGATCAAAGATCGGCCTCTACTAACCATGATATCTATTTTTGAAAACATTATGTATTCTTATTCCGGTTATTAGCCTAGATTTACTATGTGATGTGCACAGCATACAAGTATAGACTGGATCGCCTGAATTGGAACAAAACATTTCATGTTTGTTTATTTGAAAATGGTTTGATGGTGCTACCCGCAAGTAGGCTAAGACGTGGATTTGCCACCCTCGGGTGGGCTTAGAAAAACATGATTTTGCCACTATCTAGTGGGCTTAAAACTCACAATCAACGAATTGTTCCAATCCAAATAACCCAACCTTCACCCGCAGGCATTCAGGCAGTTATATCACATAAGCAATTAGCCTCATGGTAAGCATGCTATCATGGCAGTCACTCATACGCATGCAAGGATGCTAAAGCATAAAACTTACCGAGTACTCCAAGCCAAAACAGAAGCTAATTAGAAATCCATGCATGATCCTAACTATACAGAAATGCCTAATGCAACACATGCAAAAATGCAACTATAGCAGGCTCGGCTATTCTAGACATGGCATATGAAATGCTACAGCTAACATGTATTCAACTTGGAATTGAAAATACAATGCAGTTAGTATGATGTGCCGAGCTCAGTGCATGCAAAACAGATGAATGAATGCAAACATACTATCATACTGTATGCTAATTGAAATATGCCCTAATCTAATCATCATAAGCGGATAAATAAAAGGGAGAAAGATGTGGGGTTGGAAGACATACATCATACACACGCACACTTATTACAGTTGTGCCCTCGCGCAGAGGGTCTGAATAAATAATACAGTCCCAAATAAATAATTACAGTCTGAATAAATACAAAAACCCTAATTAATTAACAAATTAAATTAGGAAAGCAATAAATTGGCATGCAAGCCAGGGACTGCCTCAAATCTGCTCCGGATGAAGAATGATGCATGCTCCGGTTGCCTTTGTCGAAAAATCCCTTGTGATGCCCCGGTTTGCCTCTGTTTGCAATTGTTCTTGGAATTCGTGCCAAGCTCCGGAAGGCTGCCGATTTCTGATTTGCTGCAACAGAGAGGAACAAAGGGGCATGACAAAGTATTTTCACATATGTATGCATGACTACTCTTCTGGGAGTGTAGTCCTCGATCCTCGTGCCACCAATCATGCATATCGATGCATGATGGCCGAGGAGTCGAATTGCACGACTCAATATGAAATGAATGCACATATAAACACAACAACACCTAAACTCCATCATGGATAATCTGGAGTGTCAGTGACTGGGAATTGAGACACGTTCCATCACTCGAAGTACGAAACGTCTCTCGTTTCCCGTGCTCGGGCTAACTCCTATCCCAAACACAATGCAATATGCATGACATGTAATATATAACCTAACATGCACAATGCTATGAAATGGCATACACGATGCATGAGGTAACATGGCATACACGATGCGCTAACATACAACCTAGCATACACAATGCTATGAAATGAAATGGCGTACACAATGCACAATGGACTTACACCAACATGAGTGGACCTCAGCCACACTCACATCAGTAGCCATAAGATGAAAATGAGACTCTCAAAATACGTGCGCGCATGCACGCAAACCGAGGACCGAGCCTAAGGCAACAAATGCCACTCTACCAAAGCATGGCAAGGCATGGAATATGGTATGCTAACATGCAAATTTCAGCACTAAAATATGATGCTAAACAGCCCCGAAACATGGCAATATGGCACCCGACGCACGAGATGGAATGAACCCCGAAATTCGAAACTAGGCACATGAAATGACTTACAGCTATACAAGGCATGCATTATTTGATCATGATGCTTGAAGACAGATACAAGGCAGTCCCGAAACATGCATATTTCCAGTTTATAACAAGCCTCAAAAATGAATACAAATAGGGCTAATCTATCATGCAAAAATGGCCCTAAAAGAGAGATTAAACACAAAGGGACAGAAGATGGCCCCAAAATGGAAAAGATCCCTTCAACAAAGTTTAAGAGGGGCTCAAAATAAGGCACTTTACAGTTTACATCAGGCCACGAAAATAATCACAAATAAGGCCAAACTATCATGCAAGAAAAGGCCTAAAAGAGGGGTAAAGAGACAAGTGGCAGCTTCTGTGCTCAAACAGAGGAGAGCCCTTCAACAATGTTGAAGAGGGACTCAAAAACAGATATTTTACAGTTTATGGAAAGGTCCAAAACAGCTCACAAATAGGCCTAAAATACTATGCAAAAATTGGCCTAAAAGAGAGATAAAGAAGCAAGTGATGGCAGGAGGCCTCAAACAGAGGAGAGCCCTTCAACAATGTTGAAGAGGGGCTCAAAACAATGTATTTTACAGTTTATGGAAAAGTCCAAAACAACTCAAAAATAGGCCTAAAATACTATGTAAAAATTGGCCTAAAAGAGAGATAAAGAAGCAAGTGATAGCAGGAGGTCCCAAACAGAGGAGAGCCCTTCAACAATATTGAAGAGGGGCTCAAAAAAATTTATTTTTTAGTTTATGGAAATGTCCAACACAACTCAGAAATATGCCTAAAATACTATGCAAAAATAAGGCCTAAAAGAGAGTTAAAGAGGCAAGTGATAGCTGCTGGCCTCAAACAGAGAAAGACCCTTAATCAAACATGAAAAGGAGCTCAAAATATGACTATTTACAGTTTGGGTCGGAGCCCAAAAATGCTAGAAAGTAAGGCTTAGATACAAAGCAAAACAAGGCAAAAAAAGAGGAGGAGAAGACTCACCCTTGAAGACTAATGAACCAGCAGCTTTTGGTTGAAGAAATGGCGTTCCTAACCCCTGGAAATAACCTCCAAGTTGCTGGAATGGAGTATGGAGGTGTGGTGCTATGAGGTGGTGTAGAAACGGTCCAAGAACAAAGATGTTTTGAGGCTTGGAAGAGAAGGAGAGAGAGGATGAATATACCAAGCTCAAAACAATTTTTCTAACCCTCTCAAATGCAGCTGGAAGTGCTGGTTTTATAGAGGGAGGAGGGGAGGAAAAGAGGGGGAAAATGAATTCAAATTTCCCCCCAAAAGGGAAGACCTTCGGACAGTGGGTCAAATACAGAATAGCTGGCACAGTTGGAACACACTCAGGAGGGCAAAAATGGCCGGCCAGCTCAAAAGGGCCAAAGTGGTCGGCCGGCCAAGCAGGGTGGCCGGCCGACCAATTCAGGTGGCCGGCCGACCAGGTCAAAAGGGTCAAGGTGGTCGGCCACCCCCTAGGATGAAGCCCCAGAAGTTAGCTTTCCAATGCCGCAAACCTGGCATCAAAATTCCTCCTGTGCAAAAAATTATGCCTGTTTTGGTGAAGCCGCGCAGATTCGGTCCAAACGGACTTTAACCAACCATATCTCCCCCACTCGAACTTGTCCTTAGGAGATTCTTGAGTGAAAAATGAAGCCCCGGAAGTAAGCTTTCCAATGGTGGTAACCTCATATCTTAAATCCAAGTATGCAAAGAGTTATGCTCGTTTCGGTGAAGCCGCGCAGTGTTTTCCTCCTTCCCGGATTCATGCTGAAGCACTTTTGACCAAAAAAAGCTGGCTTTTCAGAAAAATTGATGTCCTCCCACTCTCCTACAACCTTTCTAACAACGAAAATAAGGTCTCCACCAAAAATGAACCCAAACCGATGCAAAACGAAGGTTCGGGGGGCCAAAACACGCGGTCCGGGGGCCCGAAAATTGACTGTTAAACACCGGAGGTGGCGTTTGACCACGAAGTTGGTCTCTCGGATCCCAGTGTCCCTCAAAAGGGAGGAAATAAGATGTATGCCAAAAATCGGAGCAAACGGAGGTGGTTAAGCGGTCCCAAACCGAGGCACACAATCGTCGGCTCCGAAAAATCAGAAACCGGGCTCCAAACGGGAAAAATGGCCTATGACCACGAAACGTAGCCTACGGCCACTGAGAGATGATCTACGAGACCTCTCCCTCCCTTCGGGGAGAGAAAACAGAGAAAACAGAGCCTTGTTCGCAAATCGAGGCAAGGCGCGAAAGAGTCCAGAAGTCCGGAGGTAAAGCTTGCAGCCGGGACTCTGAAACTTCTGAACGAGCACAATATACAATATCACTGAGCGCTCAATCAGTGACGTCTGAGTCTTAAGGTCGGTCAAAAATGGGGTGTCTACAGTTGCCTCTCTTTGACAGAACTCGGAAGTCATAAGTGACGGGAGGGAATGTCAAAGCCCAGAGACGACCCATTTTTGACAAGGCCGAAGACTTAGACAAACAGGTGAGATAAATAGAGATGCGCCCGCAAGCGTGCCCGCAGGCAAGGGCAAAATGTGACCGACAATGCAAGAAACCGAAGGTACTTCATGATCATGCAAATGCAGTAAGCTGTAATGAAGCACATATTCACAATAGATACAACAATTTAAAGCAAGAATGCAAAGCAATAACCACATTTCATGCAGTTAAGAATGCGAAGAATTGTTCGATTCTCGCCACGTTTCACACGGAGAAGATACAATACTTGCGCGATTCGTCTGGTTGCACCAGCTTCGAATGAACCGTACATGCAATATCGTGCCTCATGCTGCTGGGGATCTCTCGCTTCTTCTTGATTGAGCCACAGGTACTACTTTTCTCCGTGACTATGGTCGCAGCTTTCCCTATTCTCCAACAGGGTGACAGACTAGGTTGGTTCAGTATCCAGAATTGAGGTGCATACACATGCTATCTCAATCTATGGGGCTGTCATACAGATTTCAAGCCGAGGATATACCTCTGGGTATTTAAACCAGACTTTAGTCTCGGAAATCCCGAATCTTTGTGTTCTAGGCAAGAGCCATTCGAACTCTAGTTTCCACCATCTCAGTTGATCTCCTAGGAACTCACTGCTAACACAGGCAGGTGGCTATACCAGACCACTGGAAGTCGTTCGGGCACGACAAACACCAAAAGAATTGCACCTTTAGAGGATTTAAGGTCTCCTAGACCCGGGAGTGCACAAGATAGTGCGAATAAAGATGCAGGATTTAAGGTCTCCTTAGACCGGAGGATTTAAGGTCTCCTAGACCAGACAGTAAAATAGATACGATGGAATAGATGCAAAGGGTGAACACACGCCAACCACGCTGGACTCGTGAGTGGAGGAAGAACAAAAAAAATCAATCAGGAGCGCGTTCCATGCAACCTAAGATAAATTCCAAACACGCTGAAATCGTGTGAGGAAGGGGAGGCTCCAAAAACAACCCGCCCAGTGCGTCTACAACGCAACCTGGGATAAATTCCAAACACGCTGAAATCGTATGAGGAATGGAACACTCTAACCATGCTGAAAACGTGAGAAGAGGTCTGAAAATAATTACTCAAGTGCGCACACAACGCAACCAGAGATAAAATCCAAACACGTTGAAATCGTGTGAGGAACGGGACACTCAAACCATGCCAAAATCGTGAGAGGAGGTCCAAAAACAACCCGCCCAGCGTGTCTACAACGCAACCTGGGATAAATTCCAAACACGCTGAAATCGCATAAGGAACGGGACACTCAAACCACGCTGAAATCATGAGAGGAGGTCCAAACAACAACCGCCCAGGTGCGCGCACAACGCAACCTGAGATAAATTCCAAACACGCTGAAATTGTGTGAGGAAGGGGAGGCTCCAATCACGCTAAAATCGTGAGAGGAGGTCCAAAGACAACTCATCCAGTGCGTCTACAACGCAACCTGGGATAAATTCCAAACACGCTGAAATCGTGTGAGGAAAAGAACACTCTAACCACGCTGAAACCGTAAGAAGAGGTCTGAAAACAACCGCTCAAGTGCGCGCACAACGTAACCTGAGATAAAATGCAAACACCCTGAAATCGCATAAGGAACGGGACACTCTAACCACGCTGAAATCGTGAGCAGAGGTCCAATGACAACCCGCCCAGTGCGTCTACAACGCAACCTGGGATAAATTCCAAACACGCTGAAATCGCATAAGGAACGGGACACTCTAACCACGCTGAAATCGTGAGCAGAGGTCCGAAAACAACCGCTCAAGTGCGCGCACAACGCAACCTGAGATAAAATCCAAACACGCTGAAATCGTGTGAGGAAAAGAGCACTCTAACCACGCTGAAATCGTGAGCAGAGGTCCGAAAACAACCGCTCAAGTGCGCGCACAACGCAACCTGAGATAAAATCCAAACACGCTGAAATCGTGTGAGGAAAAGAGCACTCTAACCACGCTGAAATCGTGAGCAGAGGTCCGAAAACAACCGCTCAAGTGCGCGCACAACGCAACCTGAGATAAAATCCAAACACGCTGAAATCGTGTGAGGAAAAGAGCACTCTAACCACGCTGAAATCGTGAGCAGAGGTCCGAAAACAACCGCTCAAGTGCGCGCACAACGCAACCTGAGATAAAATCCAAACACGCTGAAATCGTGTGAGGAAAAGAGCACTCTAACCACGCTGAAATCGTGAGCAGAGGTCCGAAAACAACCGCTCAAGTGCGCGCACAACGCAACCTGAGATAAAATCCAAACACGCTGAAATCGTGTGAGGAAAAGAACACTCTAACCACGCTGAAATCGTGAGCAGAGGTCCGAAAACAACCGCTCAAGTGCGCGCACAACGCAACCTGAGATAAAATCCAAACACGCTGAAATCGTGTGAGGAAAAGAACACTCTAACCATGCTGAAATCGTGAGAGGAGGTC
>NW_021026971.1:1172496-1206704 GCF_004153795.1 Camellia sinensis
CGGACAGGGTCCGGCCGAATAATGAAAGTTTCTGCAGCCTGGTGAGGCCCATCGGCCTTAGTATGTCCGAAAACAACCGGAGGTGCACTATGGGATTGCCAGATCCATCAAATCGGTCGATGTGTGGCATCTTAAATCTGTCCGGCAGCCTCACAGTTGCGTCGGTATACCCGTCCTCAATGTTCGGAATGGATTTTACTCCCTGAGATTTCTTGAACATCTTTTCTAGCTTGCTCACCTTCAGCGCTGTAGGGTCTAACTCGAACTCAAAGGGTGAATCCGGCAGGTTGATCGGTGCTTTAGACAGTTGGGGTAAGATTGGGGACGGAGCCGGTCCTGTCGGAATGTTCGTATCTCCCTGGACATTTGGTGCCTCCTCGGGTGTTGGAACTCCTAGTGGGGGAGGGGCATGGTGCGAAGCAGATGCTCTAGTTTGCTGCTGTAGCCGAGTAAGTAACTCTGCCTGTTGAGCCATGATCGCAGCCTGCTGTTTGGCAAATTCCGTCTGGCGGGCAGCATCTTGCTGCATGAGTTTCATACTTTCTTGGAGTTGACGCATCATTTCTTCTAAGCCTGACATATTGTCCTGATCTGATTGAACCACCAGTATATCTATTTCTGCAGTAGACTCGAAATCTCAACCTAGCTGTTCAAAGACCACTGAGCTGGTAGCTGCTGTACTGGTGGTCTGTGCCTGACCGACCTTTTCATCCTGCCTCTGGTAAAGGAACACTGATTGCCTTTGAACTAAATCTCTGACCCGACAAAGTCTATCAACACAAGTTCGGTGTACTCGGGGGATATTGGAGCCCTCTGAAGCTATGGTTCCCAGACTACCTAGTAAAAGAGAAAACACGCAGCATCTCAGCCCGATTTCACGATAACCCATATGAGCAGAGCTGAATGACTGTGCCTCCTACAGAATTCTGCCCAAAATTCTGCCCGTAAACTGATACCCTCAAGTGAACTAAATCCCAAAGTGCTGAACTGGTGCCCTCAGGCCTGATGTCCAAACTACTAAACCGGTGACCGCAGGCCTGATGTCCAAACTTGTAGACTGATACATGCATTCCTATAGAGACGCATTCTAAAAGCACATAGCAGACAAGTGAGAGCCAAAACACCCTTATGTTGGGGTAAGGTTTCCCTGTCCTATTTTGTCAGGAGCTAGGGTTTCACTACGCACGCAGTGGTTTCAAACAACCCAAATCGGGTAAGCAACCTGTCCTAGCTTGGAATGGTCACTATGGATTCCGAATATGCACTAGGTCGAATGGTCAAAAGGGTGCCTTGGTAAAACCGGGGTTTGTGTTCCCATACTGGCAGAGCCCATAACCGGTCAGCCTTATGGTCATGCCTTGACAAGACAAGCCTCCGGCAAACCGTTCAGGAATAGCAGATGGCAAACACGGTGTCCTAGGCGCACCAATGCACATGCAATGCAAAGAAACACATAAGTGTAGTCAAGAACAGATATCATGAGTTCGAATCAAGTTCTCTAAGTCCCCAGCAGAGTCGCCAGAAACTGTAGACGTCCCCGAACGCCCCGGGAGGGATGAGTCCCCCCCCCCATTCTATTCGTATTGGGCTCACTACAGTTCAGGACTCTCAAATTGTTACGGTTCTAAATCTGAACCAAAGAGTCCAAATCCGGCAAATCGTTTTGAGAAAACAGATTTTGAAAGAAGTGTCAAACATAGACTGCTTTGCCAGATACAGAGTAGCCACCTAAATGTTTTATTTTGGGGAAATTTAGGAAACCCTGACTCGTTTTCCTAAGGCCACGTGTCCGTCATCACCAAAGTTGCCTCGGCTCGGGAACTTGGGTATGATTGGGGAAGGTCACTTCGTGAGCACCCCTGCTCGCCCGATCAAAGGTTGGCCTCTACTAACCATGATATCTATTTTTGAAAACATTATGTATTCTTATTCCGGTTATTAGCCTAGATTTACTATGTGATGTGCGCAGCATACAAGTATAGACTGGATCGCCTGAATTGGAACAAAACATTTCATGTTTGTTTATTTGAAAATGGTTTGATGGTGCTACCAGCAAATAGGCTAAGACGTGGATTTGCCACCCTCGGGTGGGCTTTGAAAAACATGATTTTGCCATTATCTAGTGGGCTTAAAACTCACAGTCAACGAATTGTTCCAATCCAAATAACCCAACCTTCACCCACAGGCATTCAGGCAGTTATATCACATAAGCAATTAGCCTCATGGTAAGCATGCTATCATGGCAGTCACTCACACGCATGCAAGGATGCTAAAGCATAAAACTTACCGAGTACTCCAAGCCAAAACAGAAGCTAATTAGAAATTCATGCATGATCCTAACTATACAGAAATGCCTAATGCAACACATGCAAAAATGCAACTATAGCAGGCTTGGCTATTCTAGACATGGCATATGAAATGCTACAGCTAACATGTATTCAACTTGGAATTGAAAATACAATGCAGTTAGTATGATGCGCCGAGCCCGGTGCATGCAAAACAGATGAATGAATGCAAACATACTATCATACTGTATGCTAATTGAAACATGCCCTAATCTAACCATCATAAGCGGGTAAATAAAAGGGAGAAAAACATGGGGTTGGAAGACATACATCATACACACGCACACTTATTACAGTTGTGCCCTTGCGCAGAGGGTCCGAATAAATAATACAGTCCTAAATAAATAATTACAGTCCAAATAAATACAAAAATCCTAATTAATTAACAAATTAAATTAGGGAAGCAATAAATTGGCATGCAAGCTAGGGACTGCCTCAAATCTGCTCCGGATGATGAATGATGCATGCTCCGGTTGCCTTTGTCGGAAAATCCCTTGTGATGCCCCGGTTTGCCTCTGTTTGCAATTGTTCTTGGAATGCGTGCCAAGCTCCGGAAGGCTGCCGATTTCTGATTTGCTGTAACAGAGAGCAACAAAGGGGCATGACAAAGTATTTTCACATATGTATGCATGACTACTCTTCAGGGAGTGTAGTCCTCGATCCTCGTGCCACCAATTACACATATCGATGCATGATGGTCGAGGAGTCGAATTGCACGACTCAATATGAAATGAATGCACATATAAACATAACAAGACCTGAACTCCATCATGGATAATCCAGAGTGTCAGTGACTGGGAATTGAGACACGTTCCGTCACTCGAAGTACGAAACGTCTCTCGTTTCCCGTGCTGGGCTAACTCCTATCCCAAACACAATGCAATATGCATGACATGCATGAATGCAACTAATATACAACCTAGCATGCACAATGCTATGAAATGGCATACACGATGCACGAGGTAACATGGCATACACGATGTGCTAACATACAACCTAGCATACGCAATGCTATGAAATGAAATGGCATACACAATGCACAATGGACTTACACCAACATGAGTGGACCTCAGCCACACTCACATCAGTAGCCATGAGATGAAAATGAGACTCTCAAAATACGTGCACGCATGCACGTAAATCGAGGACCGAGCCTAAGGTAACAAATGCCACTCTACCAAAGCATGGCAAGGCATGAAATATGGTATGCCAACATGCAAATTTCAGCACTAAAATATGATGCTAAATAGCCCCGAAACATGGCAATATGGCACCCGATGCACGAGATGGAATGAACCCCGAAATTCGAAACTAGGCACATGAAATGATTTACAGCTATGCAAGGCATGCATTATTTGATCATGAAGCATGAAGAAAGATGCAAGGCAGTCCCGAAACATGCATATTTCCAGTTTATAACAAGCCTCAAAAATGAACACAAATAGGGCTAATCTATCATGCAAAAATGGCACTAAAAGAGAGATTAAACACAAAGGGACAGAAGATGGCCCCAAAATGGCAAAGATCCCTTCAACAAAGTTGAAGAGGGGCTCAAAACAAGGCACTTTACAGTTTACATCAGGCCACGAAAATAATCACAAATAAGGCCAAACTATCATGCAAGAAAAGGCCTAAAAGAGGGGTAAAGAGACAAGTGGCAGCTTCTGTTCTCAAACAGAGGAGAGCCCTTCAACAATGTTGAAGAGGGTCTCAAGAAAAGATATTTTACAGTTTATGGAAAGGTCCAAAACAGCTCACAAATAGGCCTAAAATACTATGCAAAAATTGGCCTAAAAAAGAGATAAAGAAGCAAGTGATGGAAGGAGGCCTCAAACAGAGGAGATCCCTTCAACAATGTTGAAAAGGCACTCAAAACAAGCTATTTTACAGTTTATATCAAAGTCGAAAACAACTCACAAATAGGCCTAAAATACTATGCAAAAATTGGCCTAAAAGAGAGATAAAGAAGCAAGTGATAGCAGGAGGTCCCAAACAGAGGAGAGCCCTTCAACAATGTTGAAGAAGGGCTTAAAAAAAGTTAATTTACAGTTTATGGAAAAGTACAAAACAACACATAAATAGGCCTAAAATACTATGCAAAAATAAGGCCTAAAAGATAGTTAAAGAGGCAAGTGATAGTTGATGGCCTCAAACAGAGAAAGACCCTTAATCAAAAATGAAAAGGAGCTCAAAATATGACTATTTACAGTTTGGGTCGGAGCCCAAAAATGCTAGAAAGTAAGGCTTAGATACAAAGCAAAACAAGGCAAGAAAAGAGGAGGAGAAGACTCACCCTTGAAGACCAATGAACCAGTAGCTTTTGGTTGAAGAAATGGCGCTCCTAACCTCTGGAAATAACCTCCAAGTTGCTGGAATGGAGTATGGAGGTGTGGTGCTATGAGGTGGTGTAGAAACGGTCCAAGAACAAAGGTGTTTTGAGGCTTGGAAGAGAAGGAGAGAGATGATGAATATACCAAGCTCAAAACAATTTTTCTAACCCTCTCAAATGCAGCTGGAAGTGCTGGTTTTATAGAGAGAGGAGGGGAGGAAAAGGGGGGGAAAATGAATTCAAATTCCCCCCTAAAAGGGAAGACCTTCGGACAGTGGGTCAAATGCAGAATAGCTGGCGCAACTGGAACACACTCAGGAGGGCAAAAATGGCCGGCCAGCTCAAAAGGGCCAAAGTGGTCGGCCGGCTAGGCAGGGTGGCCGGCCGACCAGTTCAGGTGGCCGGCTGACCAGGTCAAAAGGGTCAAGGTGGTCGGCCACCCCCTAGGATGAAGCCCCAGAAGTTAGCTTTCCAATGCCGCAAACCTTGCATCAAAATTCCTCCTGTGCAAAAAGTTATGCCTGTTTTGGTGAAGCCGCGCAGATTCGGTCCAAACGGACTTTAACCAACCATATCTCCCCCACCCGAACTTGTCCTTAGGAGATTCTTGAGTGAAAAATGAAGCCCCGGAAGTAAGCTTTCCAATGGTGGTAACCTCATATCTTAAATCCAAGTATACAAAGAGTTATGCTCGTTTCGGTGAAGCCGCACAGTGTTTTCCTCCTTCCCGGATTCATGCTGAATCACTTTTGACCAAAAAAAGCTGGCTTTTCAGAAAAATTGCTGTCCTCACACTCTCCTACAACCTTTCTAACAACGAAAATAAGGTCTCTACCAAAAATGAACCCAAACCGACGCAAAACGAAGGTTCGGGGGGCCAAAACACGCGGTCCGGGGGCCTGAAAACTGACTGTTAAGCACCGGAGGTGGCGTTTGACCACGAAGTTGGTCTCTCGGACCCCAGTGTCCCTCAAAAGGGAGGAAATAAGATGTATGCCAAAAACCGGAGCAAACGAAGGTGGTTAAGCGGTCCCGAACCGAGGCACACGGCCGCCGGCTCCAAAAAACCAAAAATCGGGCTCCATACGGGAAAAATGGCCTATGACCACGAAACGTAGCCTACGGCCACTGAGAGATGATCTACGAGACCTCTCCCTCCCTTCGGGAAGAGAAAACAGAGAAAACAGAGCTTGGTTCGCAAACCGAGGCAAGGCACGAAAGAGTCCGGAAGTCCGGAGGTAAGGCTTACAGCCGGGACTCTGAAACTTCTGAACGAGCACAATATACAATATCACCGAGCACTCAATCAGTGACGTCTGAGTCTTAAGGTCGGTCAAAAATGGGGTGTCTACATCATTGCCAATAATTTAGTTTTTAGCGACCAACAAGTATATTATCGCCGATTATGTACATTTGGCGACTTATTTTTTTTTAGTTGCTAAAAAACGTCGCCAAAAATACTTTTTGTTGTAGTGATTGTTATTATTTCACATTTCTTGCTATATTATTACTGCAAATAGATGTTTTGATGGAACTATTAACCAAATAGTAATGTTATGAAAAGTATAATTATGTACATATCCTTTCTTGTGTCACTCTATATTGATATTTTTTCTTTCTTTCTAGCCACTCTATATTGATTTAAAGAGTCCTATTACTGATGTTTGGGCTACTAAAAAAGGTGCGCGCTTGAAAAAAAGTGTATTATCTTTATATGTTGGCCGAATTGAGTGGAGTGGGTTTTCGATTAATTGATTGATTCTAGTTAAAATTGTCGGTTTGGTCTGATTTTTATTAATTTTGATTTTGATTCTAATTATGAAAATAGTGGAACCATTCAGTTCCATGACTTTGGTTACAATTTCATTTTGCCTTTCAAACTATCGATTAAAAATTAATTCAAACCCAGGGGTGGGTGGCCTTGTGGTAAGAACATGGGAATTAAACCCCCAGGTCATGAGTTCAAATCCCCCCTAGGCCAATCTCCTGGGCGTAGCACAGTTGGTTAGGAGGTTGGACCTCAAGTTATCTAACCAGCACTTGGTGTGGGTTCAATGCTCCCCCGCTGTGCGAGTCTTGACTTAAGCGGAGCTTGTCTTGGGAGGTCGAGGCAAGTTCCCAGGTTATAGTCTCCTCGCTCGGAACGGCAAACAGGACACCTTGGTGATCTCTATAAAGGGGCGCTGCCTTGGACCTGTGGGAGAGTAGGGAGGATTTTCCTGTAACAAAAAAAACCAAAAAAAATAAATAATAATAATTAATTCAATCATTATTTTTTTTAATAATATCAATTTTATATTTAAATTATTCATTTTTGTATCAATTTTATCCATACTATCAATTGTTGTTTATAAGAAAAAAGAAATAGTTGATGTGAGCCCCAAATTTCATTTGAAATTTTTTTATCCTCTAAATTATTCTCAAAATATCAATTAAATCCGTAAATAAAATGAAATTTTGGGATTTAATTAATATTTTAGAGATAGTTTGGAGTAGGGATGGATAAACATCAAGTTAGGCCAGATTCAAGTCGGTCCAGCACTATATAATAAGAGTATATATGTCATCTCAATCCCAGTCCAACCCGACATCAAGTCTAACCTAGTCATTTCAAATTTGGTCCATTTGAATTATTTAAACCCTTTTAATAATTATCTGAATTCAAAATATTAATAAAATTCAATAATAAAATAAATAATATTTTAAAAAGTCCTTTAATTTAAGTTATAGAAAGAAATATAGGCGTATATTTTTCTTTCTTTATTTATTTTTTGGTTAACTAATAATATAAAAGTTAAAACTAATATTTTTTAAATAGGTGGGATGGAGTGGGTTAAAACACTTTATTTCACATCTAGCTTGAAAATTAAATGGTCTCAAAAATTTTGTTTAACCTAACCCTATAGACTAAATATTTTTCTCAAAATCAAAAAATATTGTGTTGGACAAGGCGGGTTGGTAAAGCCATTGAGCCGATGATTACCCCTAGTTTGGAAGTGCACGGGCAAAGAAAAATCATGTACTTGTTGATAAAGAAATCCAACGAAGAAGACGAACAGCACCACCACACAATCGCTATCTACAAGACAAAACACCCTCAGTCGTAGCCGGGGGCCCTCCGATGCCCAAATCAGTCCTCCAATATTATCAAAATATTTAATGGACTAATTCATAGAGAAAAATTGCGTATCTCAATCCATGAGGGTCAAACATATTTATAATATCCTGTGACTTACTTAGCAAGTAGTTTTAATGTTTCAGAAGTCGTATCCCAAATAATCTCCAGTTGTGAAGGACTTCTATATCGATAAGATTTCATATCCTGATGAGTTTTGCATAACAAAAAACACTAATGCAGTGTTTGATAAGAATTTGACAACCGTCATACCTGTGATAATCTACAACAATGCCACGTGGCAATGCCTATTTCTGTTGGACAAACCACCAACCTGCTCTACAAAAATTTTCAAAGTTGGTCGAACCTGCCAACCCACTTTGCCAAGCAAAACCCGCTCGACAAAGATTTTTCAAGTTGGTTAAACCTGCCAACCTACTTTGCCGAGCAAAACCCGCTCTACAAAGATTTTCAAAGTTGGCCAAACTTGCCAACCTACTTCGCCAAGCAAAACCCGCTCGACAAAGATTTTTTAAGTTGGTCAAACCTGCCAACCTATTTTGCTGAGCAAAACCTGCTCTGCAAAGATTTTCAAAATTGGTCAAACTTGCCAATCTACTTCACCAAGCAAAACCCGCTCGATAAAGATTTTTCAAGTTTGGTCAAACCTGCCAACCTACTTTGCGGAGCAAAACCCGCTCTGCAAAGATTTTCAAAATTGGTCAAACCTGCCAATCTACTTCACCAAGCAAAACCCGCTCGATAAAGATTTTTCAAGTTTGGTCAAACCTGCCAATCTACTTCACCAAGCAAAACCCGCTCGATAAATATTTTTCAAATTGATCAAACCTGCCAGCTTATCTCTTGCCCAAACCAACTTGGCCGAGAGATGAAATTTGTAACCAAAAGGTAGTGTAATTCATATTGCCCCCATGATCCATAAAACGCGAACTCCATCTCAGCATAGTTGACCCAAATAATAGTCTTTATCCATGTTTGGTATAAAAACTCATATTTTCAGATAAAAATTTGATATAATAATTTGACCTTCCATGTATTCGTGGTCGGAATAATAATGGATAAACTCCGTGCTCTATAGATGATCAAAATTTAGCATAATAAAATATCTTCATCCGCGGAGTAATAATGCGTAAAATCCATACTCCGTAAATAATAAAAATTCAATATAATATCTTGGCTAGGAAGCTACTATCTTTTTGCCATGACTTATACTTTGATTTATGTAACCATATCGCAACTCATCTATTTCTTTTCCCACCGTTGAGTTGTGTCAATCATCTTATGTGTACGATTAACTTTACACCGAGCCTAGAAGCAACTCCGAAAAACAAAAACGAGTGTGTACAAACAAAATCTTGAAACTGGTTACACGTGACTTTGCTAACGTTGCTTTTCGTCATATCCGCATACACACATTATACTTCTATATATATTGAAATAGCAAATCTTTGATAGAGCCTTATGAATGATGACCATTATAAAAGCAGTGGCTTAAATCCATGTAGATTTGAAAGCATATTTATACAAGAACATTGTATTTGTTTTTGTTGTTGATAAACTCCAACGTAAAAGTATGTACTCGGTAAAAAACAACCAACATCATGAACAAAGCCCTCCAAGAAAGTTTACCGTGGTTTATTAATTATCTTTGTTGAATTTCATCGTTTCCCACAGACGGTGCCAATTGTACGGACATAAAAAAATACCGCATTTGATGATAAAGAAATCTAACGAAGAAAACGAATAGCACCACCAGATGATCACTATCTGCAAGACAAAACACCCCCAGCCGTAGCCGGGGGTCCTCCGACGCCCAAGTCAGTCCTTCAATATTATCAAAATATTTAATGGAGTAATTCATAGAGAGAAATTGCATCCCTCAACCCATAAGGGTATTGCTTATTTATAATATTCAATGACTTACCTCTCAAGTAATTTGAATGTTCCAGAAGTCCTATCCCAAATAATCTCCAGTTGTTCAGGACTTCTATATCAATAAGATTTCATAGCCTAATGAGTTTTGCATAACATAAAACACTAATGCAATGTTTGATAAGAATTTGATAACTGTCATATACATGATAGTCCATAACCATGCCACGTGGCAATGCTTGGACTCACATAATTCTTGTGGTTATTTTTATTCCCTCTCAGGAGCTAAAACAAAATGTTAAACAAAATTCCAGTATCATGTCAATAATTTTCATTTGATTATAAACAACAACTAATGACGAGAGTAAAATTGATGAAAAATCAAGGGCAAATTATAAATACGCCCTTTGAGATTTGCTTAAAATACAGATTGCTTCCTGTAATTTGAAAAATTACAATACTCTCTTATTAGAATTTTTTATTTAATAAAAATAACTAAAAAAATGAAATTCATAATTGCTCTCCTATACAATAATAAAATTACCTAAATTATTAAGTGAAACAATTAATTGACTTGATGATTTATTAATAAAATGGGTGATTTGTTATGAAATTAGAAATCTCTGTTTATGGAATGTAATTTTCAAAACGACAGAGAATTATTCATATTTGAATTAAATCTCAGGGATGCATTTGTAATTTATCTAAAAATTGATACAATTTAAATTTAAAATTGATATTATCAAAACAATAAGAGTTTAATTATTTTTATGAGATAATTTAAGTAGTAAAATGACATTTTCTCTATATTACGTGCCCAGATACTATGGGCTTGATTTAAACAAGTCCACTAATTGCGCGTGGGATTCATTTTGTAAAAGGAGAGGCCTAATGGGGTTCGATTCTGTAATAGGTTGAGGAAAAAGATTGGGAGCTCTAAATTAAGTGCTCTAATAGTTTTAATTGATGTGTAGGTCTTATGTGATGTGATATTTGGCCTTGGTTTCTTTTTCTTTTTCTTTTTCTTTTTTTCACATTATTAATGCTCTTTTAGAACTCCCAAATTAGAGAGATGTATCATTTCTAATAGGTTGAGACTCTGTTTCCGGTGACAACAGCGTCGTGGTTGCTATTTTGGGGTTTTCGCTTTCCCGTGAGTAATAATCAGAGTCCAGATTCTCTACTTGCCCTTTCTCCTTGCCTCCCTACTTAGAATGGTAGAGATGTATCTAGGATGATCAAATGGTCCATTGTAGACACCCCATTTTTGACCGGCCTTAAGACTTAGACGTCACTGATTGAGCGCTCGGTGATGTTGCATTTTGTGCTCGTTCTGAGGTTTCAGAGTCTCGGCTGCGAGCCTTTCCTCCGGACTTCAAGGCTCTTTTTTTTGTGCCTTACCTCGGTTTGCGAACCAGGTCCTGTTTTCTCTGTTTTCTCTTCCCGAAGGGAGGGAGAAGTCTCGTAGATCATCTCTCAGTGGCCATAGGCTACGTTTCGTGGTCGTAGGCCATTTTTCCCGTTTGGAGCCCGGTTTCCGATTTTCGGAGCCGTCGGCCGTGTGCCTCGGTTCGGGACCGCCTAACCACCTCCGTTTGCTCCGGTTTTTGGTATACATCTTATTTCCTCCCTTTTGAGGAACACTGTGGCCCAAGAGACCAACTTCGGGGTCGAATGCCACCTCCGGTGCTTAACAGCCCATTTTTAGGGCCCCGACCACGCGTTTCGGTCCCCGAACCTCCGTTTTGCATTCGTTTTGGTTCATTTTTGGTGGAGACCTTATTTTCATTGTTAGAAAGCTTGTAGGAGGGTGGGAGGCCAGCAATTTTTCTGAAAAGCCAGTTTTATTTCTTCATCGCTCTCCGTCGCCCGTTTTCCTCACTAGAAAGCTAATGTTGACCACTCCCGGGCCACTTTCTTTAGCCCTAAACCCCATATTTGTGTTGTACACACCTGGGAGGCCACCAATATGAATAGGCCGGCCAGTAATTGTCTCTGACCCTTTTGAACCCCTCTAAAAAGTTGGCTTTTCTCTCTCCTGCTTCACTTTTTCTGGGTTTTGACCACATATTTGTGTTGTGCACACATGGGAGGCCACCTTTTTGGGGTGGTCGGCTAGCAATTTTGATTGACCCTTTTGACCCCTGGCCGGCCGGCCAGGGGGGATGGCCGGCCGGCCCCCTGAACCTTTTGAACCTGGTCGGCCATGATCCTCTCTCCAAGTGTATTCCAACTGTACCAGCTGTTTCCCTCCAGATCCTGTATCCGAGCGGGTGCCTTTTGGGGGAGAAATTTGAATTTGTTTCCCCCCCCTTTTCTTGGCCTCTCTCCCTCTTTAAAACCAGCACTCTACCACCATTTTGAAGGGTTACAAAAACCAGCAGAGGCATTGATACATACACCCTCTATATCTCTTATTCAACCCTCCAAACCCTAAGGTTCATGCACCCTTTACACACCACCTCCAAGCCTACAACCTCCACACTCCATTCCAGCAACTTGAGGTAGTTTTTCAGAGGTTAGGAGCACCTTTCCTTGGTCCAAAAGCTGCTGAAGACTTGTGCTACAAGGGTGAGTCCTCTTCTCCCTCTTTCTTGCCTTATTTTGTTCTATATCTTAGCCCCTTTTAATTACATTTTTGAGCTCTGACCTGAACTGTAAATAGTCATATTTTGAGCTCCTCTTCATGTTTGATCAAGGACTTTTTGCTGTTTGAGGTCTTCTCCTTACCCTTTGTGTTTAATCTCTCTTTTAGGCCTATTTTTGCATGGTATTTTAGTCTTATTTGTGAGCTGTTTTGGATTTGGTCATAAACTATAAAATGTCTTGTTTTGAGCTTCTCTTCAACTTTGTTGAAGGGCTCTCCTCTGTTTGAGGCCAGCTGCTACCACTTGTCTCTTTATCCCTCTCTTAGGCCTTTTTCTTGCATGTTGTTTTAACCTCACTTGTGTTTATTTTCGAGACTTGATATAAAATGTAAAGTACCTTTTTTTGAGCCCCTCTTCAACTTTGTTGAAGTTCTCTTTGCTATTTGAGGCCAGCTGCTGTCCCTTGTCTCTAATCTCTCTTTTAGGGCCATTTTTGCATAATAGATTAGCCCTATTTGTGTTCACTTTTGAGATTTGTTATAAACTGGAAAAAGTCTCATTTTGACATCATCTTCATGTTTGATTAAGGGCATTTTCTTGTTTGAGGTCATATGCTTCCTTGTATGCTTGATTGTCCCTTGTTTTGAGCCTTACACCTAAGCTCTTGTTGCATGCTTGGTTTGGCCTTCTAGCCCCTAGAATCCAGTGGATTTTCAGTGGCTAGCACACTGTTTTGAGCCTCCAAATCAGAGGGGGGTGACCCCCTCTCACCTTGACTTGTTTGGTGGTCATTTTTGGCCTTCCAAAGAGACCCTATCTTGCATGCTTTGAAGTCACTTTCCAGGGTCAATTTGGTGAGTTATAAGACTACCATATTTGATTTTCATAGTTTCTTATTCCATGCTAAGTGTCCACCTTGTATGTGCTTAATAATCCATTGCGTGGCCCTCTAAAGGAGCTCATTATTTTTACATGTATTGGTTGCATCTCCATGGTTATTTGGGCATATTTTCACATGTTTTATTCACTGATTTTTTCTGGTTTGGTAAGATTCCATGTGCATCTTATACTTGCCATATAACTCATGTTCGCTAGTCAAAGTTGCATGCTACTTTAGTCCATCTTGCTAGCATTTTTTGGCCATGCTTTGAACTGGAAATGTTCATGTTTTGGGACTGTCTTGGCTCTGTATTTAGACTTCATGATCAAATAATGCATGCTTTGTATAGCTATAGGTCAATTCATGTTCCTAGTTTTGAGTTTCCGGACCATTCCATGCATTGGGTGCCATATTTCCGTGATTCGGGACCATTTTGTATCATATTTCAGTACTGAAATTTGCATGTTTGCATACCATGTTCCATGCCTTGCCATGCTTTGGTAGAGTGGTATTTGATGCCTTAGGCTTGGTCCTCGGTTTGCGTGCATGTGTGCACGCATTTCGAGTGTCTCATTTTCATCTAATGGCTACTGATGTGAGTGTGGCTGAGGTCCACTCATGTTGATGTAAGTCCATCATGCATTGTGTATGCCGTTTCATTTCATAGCATTGTGTATGCTAGGTTGTATGTTAGAGCATTGTGTATGCCTCGTTACATCATGCATTGTGTATGCCATTTCATAGCATTGCGTATGCTAGGTTGCATGTTAGGATTGCATTCATGCATATCATGCATATTGCATAGTGCTTGGGATAGGAGTTAGCCCAAGCACGGAAAACGAGGGACGTTTTGTACTCCGAGTGACGAAACGTATCTCAATTCCCTGTCGCCGACATTCCGGATTACCCATGATGGAGTTTAGGCCTAGTTGTGTCCATATGTGCATTCATTTCATATTGAGTCGTGCAAATCGACTCCTCGGCCATCATGCATCGAGATGCGTGATTGGTGGCACGAGGATCGAGGACTACACTCCCTGAAGAGTAGTCATGCATACATACGTGAAAATACTTTGCCATGCCCCTTTGTTGCTCTCTGTTGCAACAAATCAGAAATCGACAGCCTTTCGGAGCTTGGCACGCATCCCGAGAACAATTGTAAACAGAGGCAAACCGGGGCATCGCAGTGGATTTTCGCGCAAGGCGACTCAAGCATGCATCATCCATTATTCGGAACAGAGCTGAGGCAGTCCATGGATTTGTGTGCCAATTTACTGCTTTCCTAGAGTAATTTGTTAATTAATTAGGGTTTTGTATTTATTTGTACTGTAATTATTTATTTGGGACTATATTATTTATTCGGACCCTCCGAGCGAGGGCACAACTATAATAAGTGTGCGTGTGTGTGATGTATGTCTTCCAACCCCACGTCTTTCTCCCTTTTATTTACCAGCTTATGATGGTTAGATTAGGGCATGTTTCAATTAGCATACAGTATGATAGCATGTTTGCATTCATTCATCTATTTTGCATGCACCGGGCTCAGTGCATCATACTAACTGCATAGTATCTCAATTCCGAGTTGAATACTTGTTAGTTGTAGCATTTCGCATGCCATCTTTAGAATAGCCAAGCCTATCTTAGTTGCATCTTGCATGTGTAGCATTAGGCATTTCCGTATAGTTAGGATCATGCATGGATTTCTAATTAGCTTCTGTTTTGGCTTGGAGTATTCTGTAAGTTTTATGCTTTAGCATCCTTGCATGCGTGTGAATGACTGCCATGATAGCATGCTCACCATGAGGCTATATGCTTATGTGATATAACTGCCTGAATGCCTGTGGATGAAGGTTGAGTTATTTGAGTTGGAGCAATTTATTAAAATGTGTGTTTTAAGCTCACTAGATGGTGGCAAAACCATGTTTTTCTAAGCCCACCCGAGGGTGGCAAATCCACATCTTAGCCTACTTGCGAGTAGCACCATCAAACCATTTTCAAATAAACAAACATGAAATGTTTTGCTCCAATTCAGGCGACCCAGTCTATACTTGTATGCTGTGCACATCACATAGTAAAAGATTATATATTTTGTACATATCTCCCACGTGTCGTGTCCTGCATGTTTTATAAATTGTCATGTTGATGTCACTAAAAAAAAAACACTTTTGGCGACTAAATTTTTAGTCGCCAAAGGTCCCATTTTAGTCGCCAAATGTCAAAATTTCACTTTTCCCGACTAAAAAGTTTAGTCGCCCGTGTTGTCGCCAATAAATCGTCGCGGATGCCTTTGGCGACTAAAATACTGTTAGTCGCCAATATATATGTCTTCAGCGACTAAAGATTTCGTCGCCAATAGTCATTTTTTATTTTATTATTTATACCTTTGGCGACCATTCACTTTAGTCGCTGAAAGTGTTTTCAGGAAAAAAATTTTTTTGCCTCCGCTGCTAGCAGGTTTCGAACTTGCGCCAACCCACGCCAAACCCTTTGGCACAACACTCCCTCCACTCTGCCACTATATCATCATATGATCATATATGCAATATATATTATTTATATACTATATTAACCGCAATTAATACAAAATAATATTTATAAATATAATTTTTTTAATTCAATATAATTTTTGTAAAAAAATAAATTATTTGCTAAAAAAAAAAGTATGCGACTTTTGGCGACTAAAACCATTTTTTAGTCGCTAATTGTATTATTTTGGGCTACTAATTATTTATTTGTCGCTAAAAAACAAGTTCTCAATTAAAAATCAGGACTTTTGGCGACTATCCAGAAATTTCGTCGCCAAAACCACTACTTTGGGCGACTAAAATGGATTTTCGTCGGCAAAACCCCCACTTTCAGCGACTAAATTGTTTTTAGTCGCCAAAACTGCTATAATCGGCGACTAAACCTGTTTTTTGTCGCCAAAACCGTAACTTTTCGCTACTAAAGTATTTTAGTCGCCAAAAACTGTGACTTTTGGCTACGAAACAAAGTTTAGTCGCTAAAAACCCTATATTCGGCGACTAAACTTCATTTTAGTCGCTAAAACCCTGCTTTTCGGCGACTATACTCTTTTAGTCGCTAAAACCTTGCTTTTCGGCGACTAATTCCATTTTAGTCGCCATTTCATGCACTTTCAGCGACGAATTTTTTTTTTTAGTCGCCGTTGATGTTTTTTGTTGTAGTGTATCATGGTTAGTAGAGGCCGATCTTTGATCGGGCGAGCGAGGGTGCTCACGAAGTGACCTTCCCCAATCGTACCCAAGTTCCCGAGCCGAGGCAACTTTGGTGATGACCGACACGTGGCCTTAGGCAAACGAGTCAGAGATTCCTAAATTTCTCCAAAATAAAACATTTAGGTGGCGACTCTGTATCTGGCAAAGCAGTCCATGTTTGGCACTTCTTTCAAAATCTGTTTTCTCAAAACGATTTGCCGGATTTGGACTCTTTGGTTCAGATTGAGAACTGTGACAATTCGAGTCCGAACTGTAGTGAGCCCAAATGAACAGAACGGGACTCATCCTCCCGGGGCGTTCAGGGACGTCTACTTTCATATCTAGCAATTTTTTTTTTTAAAAAAATGGACGCTTTGATCATCCTAGATGCATCTCTACCATTGCAAGTAAGGAGGCAAAAAGAGAGTGCAAGTAGAGGATCCTAATTCGAGTAATCAGGTGGCTTCATGTTCGTTCAATGATATGAAAACACGTGGCTAAAGATACAAATATAAAAAGAAAAATGTTTCAAAGCTCTAAAGCAAGAGCTTTAGAGCTGCTCTGGTGATGTGGCAATAGTGTTGGTCCCACCTTGATGGGATATTTTGGCTTAATTTTTTTTATTTTATTTTTATTTTTAAGGTGCCAGCTCAGTAGAGCTCTGTTTAGAGCTCTACTTTTAGAGCTACTAATCACCACTAATATAAAAAATGAATGTGATGGCTGAACTTGGAAAAGTAATGAGAATGTTTTCTACTTCTCAATTGGTTGTCCTATAATATTTTATTGAGTAAATTACAAATACACCTCTTGAGATTTGATTAAAATATAAATCATTCCTTGTAATTTTAGAAATTACATTCCATCACTTGAGATTTCTAATTTCATAATAAATCGCCCATTTTATTAATACATCATCAAGCCAATTAACAGTTTTTAATGATGTTGTAAATATGTTTTAATTAATTTGGTAATTTTATTATTGTATAGGAGAGAAATTATCAATTTCTTTTTTAACTTAATTCTGTTAAATAATTTTTTTTTAACAAGGAGTGTAATTTTTTAAAGTACAAGAGACAATCTGTAATTTAAACAAACATTAGAACGTGTATTTATAATTTACCCTACTTTATTTTGGGAGTGTCACACCATATGATAGGAGTGTGCGTCTAATGGGACTGTGTACATGTTTGGCCTAAGCTATTAAGCCCTTATTTGGTTGATTTTTTTTTTGAATTATTTTAATTACTATTATTATTAGAGGTAATTACTTAAAAAAATTCTCTTGCAAATACTTGTATGTCAATTAGTTCAAATAAAATTATTGATTTTATTTCAGTTTTGAATTTTTAAAATCAATAGTTAGTATTTTTGTTTTGTTTTCAGTTAACTTTTTTTTGATATTTTAGTCATTTAAAAAATTTAATAAATACAACAAAAAATATAAAAATATACTAAATTTTATATTCTTTTATAATTTTTAGTATTTAGTAAAAAATTTTGAAAAATTTCACAAATTTTAAAATTTTTAAGTGTATCAGAATTAAGTGTATCTTAAAAAAAAAATAGACAAAAATATTAAAAAGTTCACAAAAACCAAAAAAAAAATAAAATTGTGAATTAAAAGCTCTAAATCTATAGTAATGCATCAAAAAATTAATAGCGACTTAAAAATTAAAATCAACCTAACATTGTATAGAATCTAACAATTTATATCTATCTATCTATACCGTTATTAAAAATAAACAATTCAATTGGTTTCCATGAACCTCTTTCTCTTCTTTTGTCAAGTAATCTTCTCTTCTTCCGTCATATGTTAATTTTTTTATTCAAAAATAAAAAATTTGTAATTATAAGAAGGGCACAAAATTTGGACCTATAATCATTGATTCATTAATACGATAAAGAACACTTTTATTACTAAAGTAGTATACAAAGTATGTTTCAATTTAAAATTAAAACTTATATTTTAAACATACACATATATATCTATATAATATGACAAGTAGGATTTTGAATTTGTTCTACAAACAATTGTCCTATGCACGGTTGGGATCATTGATAAGAACATGATCCCACGACCTAAATCTGTGAGATACAAATAATATGAATGGGTGAGATTCCACACATACAAATAGTTGAACGGCTGAGATTTATTTAATCTCAAAATGAATGGTGGTGATGAGATTCTACTCTCTCACTCATTGTACTCCAACTTCCTGCCCAAGTCCAAGTAGGACTGCAAACCAAAAGATCCATGCACAAGGGCCGTTTGGTAGAGCTGTGGAAAAGTGATTATAACTTATAGCCTAACAGCTTATAACTTATAACTGTGAACATAAGCTGATTTTTGACTTATAAATTAAGCTTCTCCTCCCCCGTTCAAAGAATAAGTTGATTTTTGACTTACAAAAAAGTTATAAGCTGTATTATTAAGCTGAACCAAACACATCAAAATAGCTTAAATTAAGCTAAAAGCTGAAATAAGCTGGAAATAAGCCCTACCAAACAGGGTCAAGATCGAACTCGGTTAGATCGGTTAGGTAAGTGCTGGTTTGAATTTTGTTTATTAAATTTTTATTGTGTTTGAATTTGAGTTTGAACTCATTAAAATTTTAATAAAAAAATTTAAATATATCAAAACTCGACTCGTTAACTAATGTGTTTAACATTTATTTAAATAATACAAAAAAAGAAAATATTAGGTTATGTATTATATGCACCTTATAATTAAAAAAAAATAGCATAATTTAATTTTTTGAGTCATAATTAAAAAAAATACCATAACTAAACATAATATAATGTATAATTAAAGAATTCATGAGTCATAACTAAAGAAAAAAATTATTTATAACTAAAAAAAAAATTACATAATTAGGGTTGCATATAATATATCCTTTTAAAAAGATATATATTAGAAATTCTCTAGAATAAATATATTATTCATACATTAAATAATGTAAAACTATTTATAAAAAATAACATAACTATGTTATTTATATGTAAATATTAGTTAACTATAGATAATACATTTATATAATAATAGTAGATATTATTATTTTGGTAATATATTATTTTTTTAATATGTTTATATATATTACATATATTGTATAATCAAAATTTTAATTGTCTATTTAGTCTCATACGCAAGTATGAATTTATAATTTTTTTGACTTGTTAAGAGTTGCGATCAGGTTCAAACTCAAGTCAAGTTTAAACCAACTCAGATTGAATTTCATTCGTTAAATTTTTATTGAGTTCATACACAAACCTGAACTCATTAAAATCTTAGTTGTCCTTTGACAAAAACTTTTTTAGTTAACTTTTTTGAGTTGTAACTTTTTTAGCTTGGGACTAAAATGTTCATTTAGATTGGCTTTTTTTAACTTTTGTGAGAAAAAAATAAAATACTTATGATTTGAATCTGACATTTTATCTTATTAGCTTTTTAACTTTAGTCTTTTATACTGTATTTGGTTGGTGGATTTGGAAAGAGATTTAAAAAGAAAAAAGGAAAAGGTATATGAAATTATGTGAAATATAGATATATTTTGTTCACATTTCACCTATCTTTTCTTTTTTTCTTTTCAAATCCCCTAACTAAATACATTATTAATAACTATTTTAATGCCAACTGATTTTGATAAACAAAATCTTAATAAATAAATCTAAACATATTAAAATTCAACTCGATTCGACTTTATTCAATTACAACCTACCAAAGGACTTTCCCCCCTCTCTCTCTCTCTCTCTCTCTCTCTGCAATAGAATAGTGTAATCGGTCAGGTAGGGTAGGGGAGAGTCCGGATCCTCTCCTGCGTTTCCCTGCAGTGGATCCTGCAATGTCCCAAACAACGTCGTTTTGAGTCAAAATTTCAATAAATAATAAAAAAACACACAGAACCAGAGAACAGAAGGAAGAGGAAGAAGAAGAATAAGAAGAAAAAGAGAAGATGAGAGAGAAAGTGGTTTTTGCCTCATAACTGCATTTGTTTATAAACCAATAATCAGGTTTTTTGCAGGTGGAAAGGGGGGGAGTAGTAGGTGTTGCAGGTGGTTTTTAGGTTGTTCCCTTAATCAGGTTTTTGGTTGTTTTATTAATTTACTCATACGATCCCCTGTCTTTACCTTAGAAGTGCTTATTAGTTGGGTTTTGGCTCACAAATTTTTCTTAAGGTGGCAACTAGTTAAGTTTACAAATCAAGTTGTGAATTGCCTGATTCTTGGCAGATTTATTATTGAGCCATAAATTTGTTAAAACATTTCATTTGTTTGGTTGTTTTGCCTAATGTATTTTACTTCTTTTAACTTTTATTGCATTTTTTTCATTCTCAAAAATGGTGGAGAGAAGTAACCCAATATCTAGTTTTGTATTGCATTGTAAAAGGTACGTTAGTTGTTTTGCTTATATTTTATAACAGTATCTTTTTTAACTGTTTTTAAGCTCTGAAACTACTCGATGTTTTTTTCATTATATTGGTTCAACTGCATTGATCAATTGGATGTTGGATAATGCAAAAGACCAAGAAATTTGGCAGCTTACTATGGGATGTAATCTTCTAGGGATGTAAGAAAATTGGTTGCTTACCTTTTTTTGCTCTAAATAGTTTGAATGCTCTCAATTGAATCTTATTAAATATTTTGGATTGATTATGAAAAAATGTTGTGTTGATGTCCATTTTAAGTTTTACGTTTTTATTATTTCAGCACAACCTTTGAATAATATTTTTTTTAAGGGGTACAGTAAATGATTATCTCTAAACAAATTGTCTTCATTGTTCAAAGTAGGCCTTCTTTGGTACCCAAAAGCATTGTTGAAGTGGACTTCTATGGTATTTTGTACAAGATTTTGCTTAGGATGGTAAAACTTTGATGCAAATGTTCCCGTCACGAATCAGGTGGAGATCCTCTTCATTTCATTTTTATAATGGAAGATCTTTATTATATCATCTAAGAATTGTGAAACAATTATGAGAATTTATCAATATTTTAAATTTAGCAATCACCTCATTAAACAAAATTAATAAAAAGAAAAAAATAAAAAATAAAAAACACTACTAGAATCAACAGGAGAAATATTTTCATAAATGTTTGAAAGGGCCTACCTGGGTACAAGAGGGATAGAACAAATGAAACAAAGGATTAATTGTACCATGTCCCTTAAGAGATATGGTAAATCCTATGGTATGCACCCCAAACACAAAAATGTGCAATTTTATCTAAAATTTCGTAATATTAACTATAAAATGCGTAATCTCACCATAAATTTATGTTATAAAATGTCCAAAATTTTGCGGTTGATGTTGCAAAAATTTGTGGTTTGGTTACGAAATTTTTTGTTATGTCATTTTGTGACGAGATTATATATTTTGCAGTTGATGTTACGAAATTTTGTAATAGGATGCATACACATAATATTGCATGTGCATATGTATGTGCATGTGCATGTGATGCAAGGTAGAATAATGAGATGAAACTCGAATACAAAGATTAACTACAAATTTCATAAAAGAGATACTCTCTCTTGAACATATATTATTTCTCTCAAAATAAGATGCTCTACCCTAAGACTCACTATCATTATTTATAGGGAACAAGCCCCAATACAATAGGAGATAAGCTAAGGTAATACTCACTAATCAAGCCTAAATCAAAGATAATATGAAAATTACAAAAAATAGAAAGATTTGAGTTAATCTCAAATCTAGAAACTAGAATAAAAATTACATATTATGGGAAAAACCTAACCTCAAACGGATTTGTTTACACCAAGTAATTAACGAATCAATTATTTTCAAAAATAATGAAGTTATGAAATTGGAGACCTAAATATTAGAATTTGACCGAAATCCATTGTACGCCATGGCAAATAGATGGATATTGATTGTGACGTCATTTTCAGTATTTCAACTGAATTCTACGCCATTCCGAGCACATACTAACTCACATCTACTAGTGCTTTTTGCCTTTGCTATCTTTGTCCATGAGTTCTAGAAAACTCTATGGCCAAACACTCTGCATCAGCATGTCAAATACTTTGGATGTGAAGGAGTTGCTTTTTGATCTTGTTTAGCTTGACAAGAACCTTTTTAATGTCACTTCTCTCCGCAGGTATATCATTGGTGCACTCTAAACCCAACTCTAAAAGAGCAAGAAGAATGCTCTGTGAGGTAACCATGTCACTGCCATTTTGCATCCTCAATAAACCACCATCCACTATTTCCATAATTTTGTTGGGAAGTGATGCACTCACCCATTGCCTTAAATTGATCTCTGCAGAGAACATTTCATCTGTGGGTTTCTTTCTTGTGAATGTTTCCAAAAGCATCACACCATAGCTATATATATCACCATTTGTTGAGACTCGTCCTTCGGAGCCATACTCTGTATAAAATATGAAAATTGTTATATATCACTGATCTTTATTACCATTTTATATTGCCATCTATATGGATACTTATAATACTCACTAATCAAGCCTAAATCAAAGATAATATGAAAATTACCAAAAATAGAAAGATTTGAGTTAATCTCAAATTTAGAAACTAGAATAAAAATTACATATTTTGGGAAAAACCTAATCTCAAACGGATTTGTTTACACCAAGTAATTAACGAATCAATTATTTTCAAAAATAGTGAAGTCGTGAAATTGGAGACCTAAATATTAGAATTTGACCGAAATTCATTGTACGCCATGGCAAATAGATGGATATTGATTGTGATGTCATTTTCAGTATTTCGACTGAATTCTATGTCATTCTGAGCACATACTAACTCACATCTACTAGTGCTTTTTGCCTTTGCTATGTTTGTCCATGAGTTCTAGAAAACTCTAGACAAGAACCTTTTTAATGTCACTCCTCTCCACAGGTATATTACTAGTGCACTCTAAACTCAACTCTAAAATTGCAAGAAGAATGCTTTGTGAGGTAACCATGTCACTGCCATTTTGCATCTGCAATAAACCACCATCCATTATTTCCATAATTTTGTTGGGAAGTGATGCGCTCACCCATTGCCTTAAATTGATCTCTGCAGAGAACATTTCATCTGTGGGTTTCTTTCTTGTGAATGTTTCCAAAAGCATCACACCATAGCTATATATATCACCATTTGTTGAGACTCGTCCTTCGGAGCCATACTCTGTATAAAATATGAAAATTGTTATATATCACTAATCTTTATTACCATTTTATATTGCCATCTATATGGATACTTATAATTGACTTCCTTGTTTGAAGATGATTATGAAAAAATCAATGAAAACAACTAATATCATGCCAAGTATCCTGGTCATATAAAACGGTGAAAAAAACAGATGATATATAGCATTTTAAGGGGGTAGCTCAATTAGGCAAAATATTTTCTTTCAAAATTGGTTAAATTGATGGATAACATACACACCTATGATCCATAAAATATGCATTTTGTGTCACTTTGATATACCAAATTTGAATTTTTGTCGATAAAGTTTTTTAAATTTGAGTCAAACTTCTCCAATTTCACCCAACAGTCTAAACATTAACAAAATAATAATATAAATTCATCTATGGTACCAATTGTATGTGTGTCATATCACTTGAGTCTCTAAATTGTAAGGCTATACTTTGTCCTCTTAATTAGTGTTTAGTGACCAAAGCAACAAAATTGAAGACTTCTGGAAAATAAGTGACATGAAACACACTTCGAGGATTAAAATTGTAGTTATTACTATTTTAATGATTTAAGCAATCCCTTTGAAATTAAACCAATTTGTTTCAAATTGAAAATTTTAGGAATAAAATTGACAAAATTAAAACTCGGGCGACAAAAATAACATGACCGAACATATATTTTAGGAACCTAGTGTATTTTATTCTAAAATGATTCATTGCCTCGTATTTTCTTCTTCTTCTTCTTTTTTTTTTTGGCTAGATAATCCTTTAACCTAGTAATCTAATTAATCTAGTAATTAGTGTCAATATTTGGCATGTGGTTCAACATTAAAGTTGCATTGAAAAGGCTAAACCTGTCTCAACTTGACATTATGTTCTTAATGAAAGCAATATATTGACACTTAACATAAGCCATCTACGGTATTTCTTTGACGAACTTAAAATATAAAATTTACATTCAAGACATGCATGCCAAACAAATTAATAATAAATACATGGAAAATTAATTTGTAACAAGTTTGTCAAATGAGAAACATGAAGTAAATAAAGTTAATTAAAACATTTACCTGGAGCAATATAGCCAATAGTACCTAAAGTCCTGGTTTGTATTGCAGTCTTGTTTTCAGCTAAAATTTTTGCAATGCCAAAGTCAGCAACATGTGCAACCATGTCTTCATCGAGAAGGACATTGCTTGGCTTCAAATCACAGTGAACCACAGGCTCTAATTGACCATAATAGAGATATTCCAGAGCTAATGCTACATCAATCATGATGCCAATCCTTTGAAGGAGATTAAGGAAGGAGTTATGAGAATATAACCACATTTCAAGGCTTCCATTAGACATATATTGCAAAACCAATGCTCTTAACTCAGGATTAGAGCATGCCGTTATAACTCCAACGAGCTTTCTATGTCGAGTTGTTCGCAACACTTTACATTCTACTTCAAAACTTCTGAAAGCTCCTTCAAGTTGCAAATTTAAAACCTTAACGGCAACAGCAGCTGCGGACTGTTTGAACTGCTGTGATAAGTGGTTGGACTGCTGTGTTAAGTGTTGCTGTGTTGATTTCTGTGTTGAATCTTCATCAGCCCCCCTCAAGCTGAATGGGGCAGCAGTCACCAGTAGCTTGGATTGCAAATAAAGGAAGCGAGAGACAGACAATGGTTTAGTAAGAATATCAGCAATCTGCTCAGAGGAAGGAACATAGCGAATTTGAAGTTGCTTGTGAAGAACTTTTTCGCGAACAAAATGATAATCGATTTCAATATGTTTGGTCCGAGCATGGAAAACAGGATTAGAAGCAAGGGAAATTGCAGACAGATTATCACACCAAAGAGTAGGAATGGTGGAAGAAGACAAGAACATTTCAGCAAGAAGCATTTGAACCCAAGAAGCTTCAGCTGCAGCATGGGCCAAAGCTCTGTACTCGGCCTCAGTGGAAGACCTAGCAACAGTAGGTTGTTTCTTGGCTTGCCAAGAAATGAGGTTAGAACCCAGAAAAACACAAAACCCAGAAATAGATCTGCGGTCAGAGGGATCACCAGCCTAGTCGGCATCAGAGAAGATATGCAGATCAAAAGAACCAGGACTGAAATTAAGACCAAAGTGCAGAGTACCCTTAAGATATCTAAGGATTCGTTTGACTGCTGCAAAATTAGTGACAGAAGGCAAATGCATATGTTGACAAGCCATGTTAACAGCAACAGAAAGATCAGGACGAGTAAGAGTGAGGTATTGAAGAGCTCCCACAATGCTGCGATAGAGAGAAGGATTATGAAAGGGCAAGGAATCATCAGCAGAAGAAGAGAAGGAAGGTTTGAGAGACAAAGGAGATGAGTAAGGCTTACATTCAGCAAGACCAGCTTTGAGTAAAATATCAGCAGCATATTTTTGTTGGGATAAAAACAAACCAGTAGGTGTGTGATGGACAGCAATACCTAGAAAGTAACTAACCAGACCAAGATCCTTAAGAGCAAAAACAGAATGCATATGAGAAATGAGAGAATGAATATGAGAAGAGGAGTTGCCAGTAATTAAAATGTCATCAACATAGACAAGAAGATAAGTAATGGAGGAAGCAGTTTTCTGAATGAACAAAGAATGATCACATTGACTATGAACAAATCCTGTGGAAAGAAGATAGGAAGAAAAAGCTGTGTACCAAGCTCGAGGAGCTTGTTTAAGCCCATAGAGAGACTTATTTAGTTTACAAACAAAGGAGGGTTGATTAGGACAAACAAAACCAGGGGGTTGGTGCATAAAAACATCTTCATCAAGAATACCATGCAAGAAGGCATTTGAGATATCTAACTGCCGAATAGACCAGTTAAAGTGAAGAGCTAAACAAAATAAAATCCGAACAGTAGGTTGTTTAGCAACTGGAGAAAAGGTATCATGAAAATCAACACCTGCTTCTTGCAAGTAACCTTTAGCAACTAATCGGGCCTTGTACCGAGCAATAGTACCATCAGAATGTTTCTTAATGCGAAATACCCATTTACAACCAATAATATGGGTGGCAGTAGAAGGTGGAACTAGAGTCCAAGTATGCTGAGTTTGAAGAGCTTGAAACTCAGTCTGCATAGCGGCCAACCAATGAGGAGACTGAAGAGCTTCTTTATAGGAGGTAGGTTCAATAAGAGATGGAGAAACAGAAGCTGATAAACACCGAGAAGAGGCAGTTTTGGACCGAGTAAGCATAGGATGAGTATTAGAAGAAGAAGAAGGAGGATGAGGAAGAATAGGTATAGATAGATGAATACCAGGATGAGCAGCCAAGGAAGGACATGAAGATGAAGAAGAAGATGATGAAGATTGTGCAGAAGAGATAGGTAATGGAGAAGGAGAAGATGGAGAAGATTGAGAGGGAGAAGAAAGAGGAGTAACAGTTGGAGAAGACCAAAAGAAAGACTGAAGAGTAGACAAAGAAGGAGAAGATGAGGAAGAAAAAGAAACTGTAGCAAAGGGAAATTGAGTTTCATCAAAGATTACATGCCTAGAGACATATACTCGACCAGTAGCAGGATCCAAGCACCTATACCCCTTCATGGAAGAATGATAACCAATGAAGACACAAGGAAGAGATCGAGGCTCAAGTTTGTGAGAGGTATATGGGCGAAGCCAGGGATAACAACAACACCCAAACACTCTCAGAAAATCATAGTCAGGTTGGACACCGAATAACACCTGAAAAGGACTAAGACAAGGAGATTGAGACCTAGGCAATCTATTAATGAGGTAAGCAGCAGTAGAGACTGCTTCAAACCAGAACTTGAGAGGTAAAGAGGAATGATGCAAGAGAGTTATAGCTGTTTCAATAATATGGCGATGTTTTCTTTCGGCCAATCCATTTTGAGATGGAGTATGAGGGCAAGAAAATTGATGAACAAGACCATTTTCAGTGAAAAATTTGTTAAATTTATGAGTAGAATATTCACCACCACCATCGGATCTAAAAATCTTAAGAGAGGTGGAGAATTGTTTTTCCACAAACATTTTAAACTCCAAGAACTTAGTAAAGACCTCACTCTTGTAATGTAAAGGAAACAACCAAGTAAAGCCACTGAAATCATCAATAAAGAGAACATAGTAGCTATATTGAGATTCATCTTGAGTAAACGGACCCCAAACATCACTATGGATGAGGGCAAAAGGTTGATTAACAACAGAAGAAGACAAGGTAAAAGGCAAACGATGACTTTTAGCTACACAACAGTGTGAACAAAGTCCATTAGTATCCTTATTACAAACAATAGGAACAGACTTAGCTATAGTATTGAACTTAGCAATGGATGGATGACCTAATCGCTTATGCCACAAGGTAGAAGAGATGGTTTGAGAAACATAAGCCTTTGGAGGAGTAGAGAACTGGTAAAGACCATTAGAGTGAAAACCTCTAGAAAGCACTGCCTTCGAAGTTTTGTCCTGAACAACAAAGGAATTTTTATCAAAAGTGATGGTACAGTTATTATCTTGAGTGAGCTGATGAACAGAAATAAGATTGGAAGAAATTTGTGGAACATGAAGTAAATTGTTCAACTGAAAACGAAAGGTAGGAGTAGGAAGAATACCAGCTCCACTATGATGAATAGGAAGAGAATCTCCATTTCCTACCACAACCTGATCATGACCTTGATAGGGTTGATACAGCTGCATATGTTGCAAGTCATTAGTGATGTGAGTGGTAGCAGCTGAATCAAGATACCAAGGAGAAGCCTCAGATGAAACAGAAGAAGAAGAACCAGGACCTGCAGCAGAGAAAGCACGAGGAGCTGTAGAAGATGGAGAAGAACCACCAGGATAGAGAGGAGGCAGAGGATAGCCTCCTTGAGTTGGTGAACTAGAAATAGAGCCATACGAAGGTGAATAAGCTGGTACATAAACTGGATTCAGAACTGGTGTATAAGCTGGATTCATGCGGTTACGACATTCAAGAGCTGTGTGATTGTTTTTGCCACAGATTTGACAAACAAGACCTGAACCACGACGACCTCTGTAGTTAGAAGAATTTGTATATCTACCTCTGCCACGAAAATTGGAACGATTTCCTCTGTAAGTAGAAAAATTTGGCCGATAAGAACCTGACGGAAAATGTTGATGGTGTGAACCTTGAGAAGGCTGATATGATGAAGCTAGGGTTTGAGATGTAGAAGAAGTGCCTTGAACGGCAGAGAAAGCAATATTAGGAGAAGAATGTAGATTGATCTTCTCAATATGGATTGCCTCAGAACATAACAAGGAGGACACTTCTTCCATTGTTACAGCACCAGATCTGGCTCGAATAGCTGTTTTGAATGAGTTATACTCATCAGGAAGGCCATTTAAAACAAGAAGAATAAGATCTTCATCCTCAATAGGTGTAGTAACAAGTGCAATTTGATCTGAAATTTCCTTAAACTGTTGTAGATAGGTCTCCATGGTTTGAGATTTCTTTGAAAGTGATTGAAGTTTGTTCTTGAGTTGATGAATATGTGAGCGTGATAAAGCAGTAAATCTCTTTTCCAGAGCGAGCCATACTTCATGACTATACTGCAGGTGCAATACAGAAGAAAACACTGGTGGTGACAGGGTTGCAGTTAAACAACTCAGAAGATGTGCATCGACAAGCTTCCATTTGCTGAATTCTGGATTGGCGACTGAAATATTCTGTGCATTTATTGTTGTAGAAGAAGGACAAACAACTGATCCATCAAGATAACCAAAAAATTCTGTAGCTCTAAACAAATTCTGAACTTGACTTTTCCAAATTAGATAATTTGATGAGTCAAGTTTGACAGTGACTAACGAATTGAGATTGGAAAGAAGAAGAGAAAGATTTAAAGGGTGAATGGCATCCCATGCTCGAGCTCGAATCAGTGTTGGAGAGCCCCAAATGTGGGTTTCTTCAAGGTAAACTTTGATGGTACATGTTTTGCGAGGCATGGAGCTATCACCATCGGAGTGTTTTGGGGAATGGAATGAAGAAAGTCTGAAAATCTGAAAATGTTTTTGTTGCATATTATTCATCTCACAATTACATTATATACAACTTTACAAATCTGTAACTAATCATCTAACAACCTAACTAATCTAATTAACTAATCTGTAACAAACTAACTGCATACAGTTAAAGGAAATTGTTAACATGTTATACAGCTCATGGTGTGCACTACATCTGCACCTTTCGTGAACTGCTGCTCTGGCCCTTCTGTACACTGTGTGCTCTGCTATCTGGTATAGCTGCAGCTGCGGACTGTTTGAACTGCTGTGATAAGTGGTTGGACTGCTGTGTTAAGTGTTGCTGTGTTGATTTCTGTGTTGAATCTTCATCAATATACTGCAAAACCAATGCTCTTAACTCAGGATTAGAGCATGTTGTTATAACTCCAATGAGATTTCTATGTCGAGTTGTTTGCAACACTTTACATTCTACATCAAAACTTCTGAAAGCTCCTTCAAGTTGCAAATTTAAAACCTTAACAGCGACAATTGTCCCATCTGAAAGTACACCTTTGTATACCGAGCCATAGCTTCCTACTCCAAGCAAGTTGGCTTCGCTGAAATCATCTGTGGCTCGTAGAAGCTCTAAATATGAAATCATTCTGTGCTCCGTTGTTGCATATGAATCTATCAGATTTTGACTTTGGACATTATTTCCATGATTTCTTTTCACAATATACACACCAATAGAAAAGATTAGTGTCAATGCAATGACAGGAAGAATGTATCGAAAATTAATTTTAATCATCGACTTCTTGGAACTATTGCTTGCACATGGTGGCACTTTCAAAATAGGATTCCCACAAAATGCTTCATTCTCCATGAAAGACCGTGATATGAGGTTCATGAACGGCCCTTCATTTGGAATCTCCCCAGCCAACTTGTTGCAAGAGAAATTCATGTATTGGATATGTGAAAGTGCCTCAAGAGACTTAGGTATCTGTCCAGATAGATTGTTGTGTGAAAAATCCAAGAAATCCAATGTTATCAAATTGCCCATTGTGTTGGGAATGGGTCCCGAGAATGAATTCCTAGACAGGTTCAAAGAAGTTAGGCTTTGAAATGACCCAATAACTCTTGGAATGCTTCTTGAGATTTGATTCCAAGATAAATCCATGATTTCCATCACTCTCGATGGTTTTATGTTTGGATTTAGGCTTCCACCTAATGAATTGAATGAAAGACTCAAGTACCTTAAAGTTTCAAGGTTCCATAAACTTGACGGTATGAAGGTCAATTTATTATGAGAAAGCCTCATCACCTGCAAACCTCTAAGATTTTCAATGCAACTTGGGATCGATCCAGATAACTTATTTTGATTTGCAATAAGTTCCCCTAAGTTGCTCAAAAGGCAAATTTGATTTGGAATTGATCCATGAAAGTTGTTACCGTCAAGATACAACCTTTGCAAGCTTTTAATTTCTCCAAGAGTTGAGGGGATGTTTCCATTCAGATTATTGTTAGACAATGCAAGTAGATTCAAATTCCTCAAAGAACCAATCTCTTTAGGAATTGTACCAATTAGTTGGCTTTCAGTTACATCGAGTTCTTGCAAAGAGTTTGAAAGATTTCCAATAGAATTGGGTAGGGTGCCACTCCATTTATTTTGTCCCACCAACAACTCCACCAAGGAAGTACAATTTGTCAAATCTGTGAGAAAACTAAGTTCAATACTTCCTGGTTCGTTTGTCAGTTGATTTTGATCTAAATACAAACGTTCTAGGTGTTTTAGATCGCCTAAATGTTTTGGTACGGGTCCAGTAAACAAGTTGGTAGGTAAAACTAGCATAGTGAGCTTAGAAGAATTGCAGAGAGATGAAGGGATGTTTCCAGTTAGTTGATTGGCATCCAAATGGAGGACTTCAAGATTAGGAAGGAAAATGCCATTATTTGTTGGAAGGTTTCCAGAAAAGGCATTCAAACTCAAGCCAATTTTAACCATTGAAGACTTGTTAAAAATTGCAGGAGGTATTGGACCTGTGAGATGATTGAATATAAGGTCAATTATATTCAAATTTGGAAGTTGTGCCAATTCAGTTGGAACGTTTCCATAAATGTGATTATGTTCTAGCCCAAACACTTCTAAGCTTGAAATGTTGCCAAAGGAAGGTGGAATAGTACCTACAAGTTCATTTTTTCCGAGAGCAAGGAAACTTAGAGAGGGCAAGGTGCTCAACTCTTTCGGAATTCTACCACTAAATTTATTACCTGCAAGAGATATCACTTCGAGCCTTTGACAGTGGTGTAAACCCAGTGGGATGTTTCCTTCTAACATATTAAAATACAAACGAAGGGTTTTTAGGCGACACAAATGGCCTATTTCATCTGTCAGATGACCGTAGAAGCTATTGTTGCCAAGATCGAGTAGTTGGAGGAAAGAAAGATTACCAATATGAGGAGAAATGGTGCCTTCGAGACTCCTGTTGCCAAGGAGCAAGCCTGTGACTCTTTGCCTACGTCGACTGCATAAGACCCCGGCCCAGCCACAAAAATTGTTCTTTCGTCCAGTTACTCAACACATTGTTGGGATCATTTTTGATGGATGATTTGAAGCTGAGGAGAGCTAATTGGTCTGTGAAGTTCGAGGAACAAATGGCCAAATCAACCATGCATAAGTGCACTATCAGTGCCAGAGCTCCTATAAGAGAAGCATTGCACAGCCTCCTCACGGACATGATTGAGAGAGAGAGAGAGAGAGAGAGAGAATGCTTAAGCTTGTGAAAATGTATGCTCATAGTCATATCCATACATTATATATAGAGTTTTCCATGTAATCTATTCGTCAATAACTAACTATAGTTAGATTATATTGAGTTTAGAATTAGTTAGAACTAGAGTCAGGTTAGATGGTTATGGTAGTGTATATATCTGAGGGATGTATCATTGTAAAGACTAGAAGAATTCAATACAGATTTTATTCTTTCATTGAAATTCATCAACCCAAAATGCTCTCTTCTATGCTTTTGTGGCTTAGCATTGGCCACGTGACGTCTTGTGGGTTATTTATAATGTCAAAAATAAGGTTTCACTTCTCATAAATTAACACTTCAATTTGATAGAACGTTTTGGTTGGATAAGTCTATTTTTTTTTTTTTTTTATCAATTTTGGTGATTTGTGAATCGTTTGCTTTTTTACAATTCATTGAGTAAAATTTTTATACATAAAATCAAAATGATTAGATATTGTAGCTATATATGTTTGAATCATATTTATTTTAAAAAAATGACTACAAATGTAATTTTAAGAGCAGTCATTTTTATTCATATATATAACTACTAATGTCTATTTATTTTGATTTTTTATATAAATATTTTACTCAACGAGTCCTAAAATATAAATGACTTACTCACTGAAATAGGACCTAAAATAGGCCTAACAAAACCCAAATGCTTTTTCAAGTTAAGATGATCAACTTGAGAGAAGCCAAACCCAAAAATAATATATATATATAACGGAGAATGCCTTCTGGTCCAAATTTTGGATTGGAGGGCACTATTTGGGCCCATGATTCCCATCACGGGTCCCATTTTGATGATCCGAACTGTTCATTTTGTAAGGCATTTTATGTATTTCAATCACAAAAAAATTAAGTCGACCTGTTAATTGTAGCATATTTAATTTATTGTATTTGTCACAAAAAAATTTAAAAACAAAAAATAGACAACAATGGTATTTTAAAAAATAAATCATCAATTTTTATAGTGACAAACATGATAAATTAAATAATTCCGACCTAATTTTTTGCATGGATGAAGTACACAAAGTGATCGACAAAATGTACAACTCATATCATTAAAACAGAACCCATAGTGGAATCCAATAGCCCAAACAACGCCCTCCAATCTATTCCTCCTCATATATATATATATATATATATATAATAAAGTGGTCATGCTATTATACATATATATCTTTTTCGAGATCTATACCATATACAAGTTATGACATTTGTGATATTGAGTATCACAAATGTCATAACTAAATCTTTTTTAGTGATAACTAAAAAAATAATAAGTCATAACCAAACACACATAACCAAAAATGTTTTCGATTATAACTAAAATAATAATCACAATAGATCATAATTAACATCACAATGAATCATAATTAAAATATAACTAACACCAAAATAGGTCATAACCAAAAATCTCAAATATCATAATTGGGACATATAATACAAACCACATTTGTATTATAGAGTTTCTCTTTCTAATAATTTTAACTTTTAGATGTATTAGTAATTAATAATTCAACATCGTATATTAGTATGAAAACTTTTAGATGTGTTGATAGATAATTCAATATATTATGTTTCATCATCACTGTTTAATTGATGATCGTATTGTGCGATGAGCAAAGTTTGATCTCTTAATAAATAGGTCCAATTGTGAGTCGAATTAATATCAATGATAAGTAAAATTACAACAATGATTTAATTTTTTGATAAAAGTATTTCATTTTTTATATTCAATTTATTCTTTACTATTCAAGTTGCATTTTCCCTAAATGTTATTTTTTCCCCATAGCTAGATCTAACGGTTGGGAATAATTTTTTAATATGATACTGAAAAATAATCTCTTTATCATTAAAAATAATAATGTTACAATAAAAGGGGTGAGCAGCGGATATACCGATCCGCCAAAACCGACCGAACTGAACCGATCTGCCGCATTTTGGACGGATGCGTGATGACGAGTGGACGG